>JAGDQP010002158.1:68429-108941 GCA_022664845.1 Lepisma saccharinum
ATATATATATATATATATATATATATATATATATATATAATTATGCAAGGACGCACGATGCGCACGCATGCACGCACGATTATTAAATTATCCTCAATTTGAAACTTTTTAACTTCGTCGAGACTCAAAAATCATAGTTGAAATTACTACCATATGGTCTTCTTATATAACTGTACAACATGTGGATATATAGACGTTTATATTTTGTCCTACCAGAGATATCGGGCCTCCAATACGCAGAAAATACGAATTTTTGGATTTTCAAACATTCATAAAAAAATTAAGGAACCACATATCAGGCTTTATATTTTGTATATATTCAATACAATGTGATGTGTAATAGTGTACAAGAGATCAACGCTGATATTCAATCCGATCCGTACTAAAAAGACCCCTAAAAATGAATTTATTCTGTTTTGACATTTACATTTAGATACAATTTTGATCACTTCAGTTACGTTTTAGGCTTATCATGCAGAGAACTAAAATTATCAATCAGATTTAAAGAAAAAAAATGTTTCTGTTTGAATGTCCTATGATAAACCAGTACAATAATATTACATTTTTTAAACTACCGCAAAAATGGCGGCCATTAATTAAAAGATTGGGATAGAAATAAAAGAATACCCGTTTTGAACTAGCTATTCTAATATAAGGATTATTACTATTATTATTGAAAGAGGTCGAGTAACCAAGCTGAACGATTTCATATGGACTGACCAGTAGTTTGTATAAGATGGCGAAAACCTCTCTGTCCTATCCGTAGTTTGAAACACTCTGGTGTATGCTTTAAGTATGATGTTTATCATCAATAGACGATGTAAAATATCCAATAACACGACGTATTGCCATTTGAAATATTTTGTTTACCTAATTGGCAACACTGACAAAGTGGTGACATCGTGTTTTCACTCCTGATGTCCACCATGTTGCTAGAAACAATCCTCCGGAAATGGAATTTTCATTAAATTATTCGTTTCTGACTTACTGATAATTATTCATTTCCTCCCATTACTAGACGTCAGTTTTTGACTAAAATTTGGAAACGCTAAATCTCCAAAACTAAGTGACATTTCCCCCATGTTCAAATGACTTTTTTTAAAAAACTTGTTTTGATGTTAGAAATCACCTCCAGAAAGTTCTGTCCTTTATCCTGAAATACTGTGGATATATCCTTTATCTAACTTCCGTAAATTTTGAGGTTTCGCCCCCCCCCTAACTCCACCCTCTTTGTCCATCGCACTTTAAAAGTTGGTATTCTCCATATCTTACCATCCTCTATCTGATGCACTATGTTTGATTAGGATCTGAGCGACAAGATATCGTAACCCTCCCTTGTCAGTTGCTGTTGGTCTGACACATATCTGACACTCAGTTGCTTTCGGACTGGTGCAACACCTATCCTAACTCTCTTCTACGAGGCATATCACCCGAGAAGAAGAAGCCATAAAAATGTTACTCTGTAACTCATCCACATTGTAATTTACTTGGGTACGGGACGCTCTTTTTATTAATTTGGACTTATATCATTTTGTAATTAAACTAGTGATGGGCAAAAGCCACAAATCCCGTGTATCTATTTTGTCTCTACCTCAACGTCACGCTGAAAGCAGCAGAACGTTCAGATATTGTAGCACAAAACTAATAAAAACTAGTAGTCCAGACATTTAAGAAAAGGCAGTAAGAATTATTAGTTTCAACTATATTTTCAAACTAATAATTCTTACTGCTTGTTTTAATACAGAGATCAGACCGGACTGACTAGTTTTTACTAGTGTTGTTCTACAATATTTTTAATTTGAATTCTATTTATGGCCTTTAGGCTTCTAAGACTCAGGCTCAAGGGAAGTCAGGATTCGGACAGGACCTATGTTGAAGGTGTCAGTTTGGCATGTGCCTGACGTGACTGAGCAAAACCTCTGTAAAAACTTCAGTCAGGATGGTCGGCCGCTGGGATCGAACCAACGATCTCCCGAATGCTACGCTAATACTCTACCACTGAGCTACGTCGGCTAGGTTTGTTCTACAATATAACTGAAATGAAGATACTGTATGTCACATTCTAACCAATTACATTTACCAATTACCTTGCTAAAAGCCATTATGCTTACTGCCGTTTAAGCTAACTATACACGTTATGCATAAGTGGCTGTGTACTTCTATTAGAATTTTTTCTCAACATGATCCCATTAAAATACCATCATGAAGTTTAGTACATACATTCTAATCAGAAGCACATAGCACAAACATTTTTTAAAATCGATTTTGAGTTTTTCAAAAACAAGTTTTATTTTATTTTATTTTAAATAGAAAAATTGGACTAATAAAGTCATGTAAAATACCAAAGTACAGCTTTTGAACATTTAAAACGAATGGTACAAGTTTGAGCTATCTAGGGCAAATAGTTTTTGCGTTTCGAGTGTTTAAAGGTTTCAAAATGTGTCAAAAATCAGTCGATTTTCTTATTTTTAGGAGTTCATAGCTCAAAAACCGAAAGTGACAAAAACATGATTTTTTTAATTTTTGATTGTATTGATGTATAGAACACAATTACAAAGTATCACACATTTTGTAAAACCTAAGGTCTAAAATTATTATTTTTTGGTTGATTTGGTATGGAATGACTCATAACATATATTAATGTTTGGGACACATTTTCGATTCTGCTCCGTTACCACTCAGCGGACTTCGAGGCAAAGAGCACCCGTACTCCGGTTTCGACCTCGTTTATTTTTCAAAACGTTCTGGCATACAGAAAGCGCGCTATTTGCCGGAATAAATATTAGTCACCAGGTGCAAGGTCTGGTGAACAAGTTGGATAGGTGAAAAGTTATATTTCCTCCAGTTCGCAGAGTTTGGGCGGGTCACAGCAGCAGTATTGACCGGAGTGTTGTCCTCCTGCAGGAAGCACCTTCTCTAGTCGACTATAGGCGGGTACTTTAGGACCAGAACTTAATACGTTTGATCGACTTGGTGCTAGTAGAGGTCCGCGTTGATGGTGCGACCATCTGGAACTAATTAAAAGTGGACCACACCTTCGAATTTGCACTATACAAACAACATCCCCTTGCTCTCGAAACTTCTGTTTGACCACGGTTTCAGAAAGTCGCCGGGTGCAACAGACTGGATTGCAGAGAAAGGTCCATTTTTGATCATATGATACAATTATATTGATGTCATATATCTCTGATCGGGCAGCTGACGGCACCCGTCAAACCACCTTTAAGCTTGTGCCTTGGTCATCTCATTGGACATCACTTGACAGTGTATGTTGATCTTAGCAACTCGACAAATTTTCGATGCACGGTAGCATTTGAAGTACTCAGCTCACCCGACAATCTGCGCTTTCTTTTTTGGGTACTCGCGTCTACGGCTTGGCGTACGACCTCAAGATCCACAGTCACGGATCTTCCGGAACAATATAATGGCTCTCAGGGCAATTTTTACCTTTGTTGGGAAAGAAAAATGTTAGATGGTTTACCCTGGCAGAAAAGATAAACGTTGGATGGATAAATAACCTTGACAAATGAATAGGAAATTCGAAATCTACTGCAAAAACTGTTACATGTAAGTATGTTTGCGCAGTGAGACACGAGCAGCAGAAGCAGAAAGAAACTCCAGAATAAGGACGGTAGTAGAAGACTGCCTACTTATGTAAAACCCTGGTAAACGAGATCCCAATATTGTTTCACACAAAGTGACGGAGGTAATTCTTATGATTTACCATTGACTGTCATTCAACAATCAACATGTCTTCGGAGTATCCAGGGAATGCTCGTTCTATATTAATATTATAGACATTTTCAAGTTTTTAACGGTTCAATACAAACAATGCAGAGCAAAATCTATTAACTTTAATTTTCTTTACAACGGTGTATTTTGTGTCATAGAAGAAGACAAATTGAAATGATCAAGTTGTAATTTGAGCATTTATTGGGTTATATTGAAATTATGAGAGTTCAGAAAGCTGTATGAATATCATATATTACATGAGTATGATATCAGTCATATATAAATATATGAATATTAAATTGAAATGCGTTATATATGTCAGTTAAATAACACATCTTTATTGTAAAAACAAAAAAAAAAGAATGTTTCCCTTTCATAAACTTTTGTTCTTTTTACTCTAAGTTAACATTACTATTTCCAAAACAAATAGATTAAGAAAATGTAAAAATAATTATAAAATAAAATTATTGTGCATTAAATATTACATAATCGTAAACTGTTAGCTAATTTAGTTTCAACCGATATCAGCAATGTGTTTCTTTACAAACGTAGAATTATTAACCTTCATTGACGCTATGTATCATATCAATAAATTTTTATTATGCATGTATAGTGGCAACAAAATCAATTCTTGTGTTGGCGTCACTCCGCGGGCGGCAGAGGTTGGACTTCTGTAGAGAATAAGAGAGACAGAGAGAGTGTCCCTACGTTTGAAAGTGTGTGTTTAGAGGATTGAGGTTTAGAAAAAGAGGAAACGGGATTTCCTTGTGCATTTAGATGGATGGGTTTTATCGAGATATATTTTCAATGTACATATATATAGAGATATATGTATTCGTATGTGTGTGTGTATTTGCCTTGATGACATAGATCGCCAGAAACGAAAGTTTGAACTCTGATTGGCTGTTAGAACGCTAGTAGGCGGGAGTTGTGTTCCTATATAACTGGCTTCGGACGACCCCCCGACCTTACTCGCAGCCCCACCAAGTTCGCAGGACGAACAAACGCACACTACCACTCACTCGCACTTAAGTCACTCACTCTCAAAGAGAGAGAGAGAGAAAGACAAGCAACAAGCGAGCGGCCGCTTCAGCTGATTTCGTCTCTCCACTCCAACCACACGACACGTGAGTAAATGAAACACGATAATATCATTTTCATATTAGCCTGTATCTTTAGCAAGTATAACCTACAAGGAATTTCTTCTTTTATGTCAATACATTTGTCGGCAATTCAAATATTGTTAACGTCAACACAAAACTTTTGATGAATTTTCACTTTACGTTTGTTTTCGCACCTGTTGCGCGCAGCTTTTAAAACGCGGCATCGCAGAAATTGATTACAATTCTACAGCTCTTTCAGTTGCGGCAGTAAGACGGTTACATGAACAATGCTAACTACTTGAAATACATAGCAGAACGAAAACATTATCTAACAGAATGGTTATTTGCAAAATTATGTAATATGCACTGTATTACATGTCTGCTCGATTTCTTCTTTTACCATTAATCTTCAATGCAATTACAGTTTCTATGGAAGCAATTAAATTTTATTCCCTGTAATTAACTACAATCAAAACAGTTTATAGTTCCTTCCGTGCCTATTTCGTGGGCTAATCGAGAAACAACATTCAAACAAATTAATTTCTGTTTTCTTTCCGCAAACCAACTTTCTCAGTTAAGTAACTTATTTATTTTATACTTTCACGGTTGTTTCAATCTTTTTATAAGTGTTTCTTGTTGTGTTACGTTTCTCTAAAGTCTTGTGGCTGTTTCTTTGACAAGATGCCAACTTCTTTAGAGGTGTTCAGGAACAAGATAAAGCTATAATGTATTTGAAGAAGTCGGTCGATATTTTACTGAAAAATGGCTAACCTATTAGGGAAATATAACACGGAGAAATGCTACTATAACAATTATTAACTAATTTTACATTTCTCTGAACATAAAACTATAACGCCAACATCTCACTTTCATTTATCTTCAAATTTTGCTTTCAGTTGTGTTGTATCTGGAACTACAGCGGACATATTTGTGAGCAAAATAGACTGCAATTTTCACATCTTACTAGCAGACCGTCAATAAGATCATATCCAAACCTACCCTGAAATTTTCCTAGGAGAATCTAAATCCCATACAAAGGTAATATGCAAAAAGAAATATCTGCCCATAATCACTGCAAGGTACCGGAATAGGGGCTGGGCAATTTAATCAAAGTGTACAAAAGGTGCATTTTTTAATGTTTCAATCAACAGAAGTCGCTTCTGCTTCACTTTTGTACTGAAATGAAACACTGACGAGTTGTAGCGTCACCTCTCACACTGTTGAATGTCTCACCAGGGACGTATTAGGGGTGTTTGGACCCCCGAAATTACTTTTGTTTGTTTTTAAAATAGGCAAAATTATTTGGATTTTACAAAAAAATCTGAATTCCGGGGATCCAGAACCCCATAAAAACGTTGCTGGCGAGGAGAGGGGCGGTGTAGTAGGTGACGCTACAACTCGGTAGTGTTTCATTCCAGGACAAAAGTAAAGCAGAAGTGACTTCTGTTGATTGAATCATAAAAATACACGTTTTGTATACTTTGAAGACCTACATTCAGGTCCCTATCGCGGTACCGTCAGTTAATATATGGGCAGTTCATTTTTTGTATTTTACCTTCCTATAGGACGTAGATTCTTGTAGCAAAATTTCAGGGTAGGTTTCGGTATGATATCATTGACGGTCTCGTTGTTAGACACTATCCTGCCATGTCTTGATTCACAGCAGTGCAAGCTGGTGGCCTAAAACCCTCACAACTTCAAGAGATGACGTCTCTCTATAAGCACTCTTTTGAGAAAGGGATTACCGAGGTTGAAGTCACAGAGTTTTATTATTCGTATTATCTCCGTATTCGTTTGTGAGAAATTCTATAAAGTTGTACCTGAACGCCCAGCAGGAGTTCTTTAAATTTGTAGTCTTATCCTATTACTATCCGAAATCGGCAGAGAGACTACGGACTGGATTAAAAGTACGGTTCAATACGAGCAATGGGATTTTCACATTAGTAACTTGCAGCAGGTGAAATGTCTCAAGAGTCAAATCTATTGCTAAATTACAATTCCATCTATGTGACAAGAATAAAAGAAGATACAGTACTTCATCATTAAGCAATGACAGTATAATCTCGCTTATTGAGCTACGACATATTGCACAGGGCTTTTAAATATACATTTCTAACCTTTATCGTATTAATTAAAGTTTAATATCATTCTTTTCCTTCAGTATTTTGATATTATTTTGTAACAAATTGTTGCAAAATTATTTCTTCTTCCCAAAATTATTTTCTTAAAAATTAATACTTTAATTTCTCTGTACACTGAAACTGTTTACTATTTGTGTTTTCTTTATCTCATTTACATATTTTACTGTAGATGTTTTCGATGGTTTTATGTATATATCATTTATCTCTAGAACAATGTCTATGCGTTGAAAGTACTGAATACGATAAAATTACTCTTTTCTGTAATTACTTAGAAACGTCTCTTTTATCTTTTTTTATTTTCAACACTTTTCACCTTCCATCGTTTCCGTTTATTAGACGCATCAACAGGTGATAGTTATATCAATATTACTTCATCCTGTTGGTCAAACGTTTGTTGAAAATAATTACGTTTACATGTTCTATTAGTTGTTGTTTTTATTACCACTTTCAAACAATATTTTTTTCCTAACACTTACAAAGAACTCATTAGCTTCAGCTAGTCTTCAAATTCACATTTAACTTAGCTATTCTATCAACAAATCTCTAATCGAAGCTGTCCAATACTTTTATCGGTTTTTCGTTTCATATAATTTTCGAAAGTTTCTTATTCATACCCAAAACAAAACATAATTGTGTACTTGACTTTAGTCGTTATTAGGTTTCTGTCTTCTGATTTTCTAAAAAACAAAGATTATTGTTTATTTTATTTCAAAATATAATTGCTTTTATTACGTAATTTCACCTAATTTTAATTAACATAGTTAAACTCTATTAAATATTGCTAGTATTAGACACAACTGTCAATCTAATGACACGGTTTGTTTCATTTGGATTCGAATATCTGCGATTTTATTAAGCTTATATTTTATTATCTCTTTATGCAATGACTTTTAGTGCTCATTGACAAAATATTTGCTGTTAGAATCCATTTTCAGAAGGACACGATACGATTAAAGTATAATTAATATAATCTATATAATTCAGAAATCTGAATGTATGATATTAAAATTTTACAATATAAAATTTTAGTCCCATTTCAATGATTATTTCAGCAGAAAACTTGGAATTGTTCTTTGCCTGTTTATATTTAAAAATATCTTTTCAAAACTACCATATTCTAATTATATTTATTTTTTGTAGAATGATTTATAACTTCCTTGCAAGTGTTAACTGTAAGTTGGCTAAGGCGCTCGGTCGCCGTTCACGAGATCGTAGGTTAATCTCACCTGGGTAATAAATGTTTGTAGATTTTACAGTGCATTGCAAACGTTTTGTCGAGACGGGACGAAGTCTAGAATTACTCAAATGTCTAATAGTTTTTCTAAAGTGCATTTATCTTTTAAATTTCCTAGTACTTGCTTAATATTTTAGCACGGAAATCCTCAGTTAAAACACCAGGCGAATGCCAGGATGGTACCTACTAGCTACGGCCTTGCAGACTGCTTTCCAACATCCTCTCTCCCACCCTATCTTGGCCTGAGTCTAAGATGCCGAACAGCCAAAATAAATTAATATCCGAAGGAGAGAAACATCGTAATATCGGTTTACATTTTTTTTAGAAAAGTTACCTTAAAAAATGTTCATGATTATCTTTAATTTTGATTATCTTATCAATATTTGAAAGACAAGTCAGTAGAAGGTACAAGTTTAATGTTTCGTAAATCATTTCGTTAAAACAAAATCTTTTGTAGAAGTTGATAGCATCTAAATGCATATGAAGAAATTACGAGAGTGCAAATGTTCCAAATGAAAGTTTTAAAAATATAAGTATTAGCTTTCTAGCTGTTTATTCAAACTTTACTTTTCGCCTTTAGAGCAACTCAAAGATTCGAGCTCTTTCGTTGGTAACTTCTCTTTACTGCTGATACGTGAAGAGAGAGATATTAGCCGTGGTCTTAGTTCAACATCGATCCTAGAATTTTCCTTCTGCGATTTGAGGATACAGTTAAAATGAAACTGAATATTTATTATCATTCACACACGAAACAAGAGAGGAACTAAATTATTAAATCAAGTACATACGAGTACGTACATGATGACCCATTCTATTAATTTAAAGTAGAAGCAGAAAGTCTATGTCAGCAAAAAGGCCTGGCGGTTTAACAGAATTGTGCGTTTCGCTTAATCTGAAGACTCTGGGGTTAAAGAACGATGATCGGTTGGAGCTTCCCTAATTTCTCCTATTTACACTAAAAAACTCGTATATTGAAATAAAGTTAGGATCGCTATTTCGACATTTCATCCTCGACAGAACGGCGTGTGATTTTAACGTTAATTCGATGTAGAAACAATCCATGGAACATTTCTTTACAAGGTTCCGGAAAGTGTAATTTATTTTAGGTCCTAAATTAACGCTACAAATTCAATACTAGAATGCACTGTAGACATTAGGATTGTGAGACGCTAGCACAGATAAGGTGAAATTGACTACAGCTTTGGATTCCGTGACCTTTGTTTACCTTCCACCTTTCATTTTATGATGAGACAACAATCTTTTTATGGCATTTCAGTTGTTGTATGCACGTAACTTTTTTTTCGCGTATTTTATTTACACTGTTAGCCAGTCTGTAATGTCACCTAGTGTGTCGCTCATGGCAGTTATTGCACCACAATATTTATGTTCGGTATTTTTATACTACATGCACTTCTGTGAAATGTGACATGTTCCACTTGGATTTTACTTGTTTTTCTTCAGACTGTCAATGTTTTCTTCACTTTCTTTCTGATGGCCATATCAATATTCAAATTGACATTAAAAATCTTTCTTCCCGAATTTTGTCTTACAATACACGTTTCTGTACGTTATGATCGGGTCCATCCTAACTTTATACTAAAAGGTTATTGGTGCTTGTACTCGTGCACTTTTCGTTTTCTTTCAGTGAACAATTTTTACTCCTTAAACTTTCCATGTCCTTTGGCTACAAACTATGAATAATGCACGTAGGACAGAATATCTCATTTTAATTCCCAAATTACGTTGAATGTTCAATTGCTTATGTACATGAGAAACAAGACGGTTTGCTCTTTAATCGTAATCTTGCTCATCCATGTAGAGTGCTTGAAATAAGCGTAACATCTTGGTTTTCCAAGATTTAAAAAATAATTTATTGTCTTTTATGTCTAAAAAGGGTAAAATTATAAAAATACACTTTTTTTATAGAACAGCATTCTATTTTTAAAATATGCACTAAAAGGGAAAATAAACTTTATCTTAAATCCTTTCGAGGGCAATATCTTGACGAGTTTTTTTGTAAAAAGTCGGTCTAAAGTTTATTAAACACTATTATGCTGCTGGAATTTATCATAAATTCGTGTCTAACGCTAATTATTACCGCATTTATTACGACCGCTAAAAGTAGAATGCCAGGGCCCGCAGGGCCACCGAAGCTGGACTTCTGCCCACTAAGGCCACTTTCGTCCTTGGAATTATTTTAATTAGTTTGAATTAATATTATTATTATGGGATATACACGAACCGAACTCTTAACCCGGACACCACGCAGTAATCCCGCAAACCACCAGTGAAACCGTTTTTGTAAATTATTTAAATATCCGAATTATTCTTAATAGAAACTATTTGGAAATTTAATATTAGATATAAATGTAGTTAGGATCAGGAAGTACAATGTTAATTTCACACAGGATTTCTTCTTCTTCTTTTTCTTTTGTTGTTTGTACTTCTTTTGCATTTGTCATACACTTCTTTTATGGAATGTTGATGGTGCAACCGTGGAAACTTGTGTAATATTTGTAATATTGTTGGAATTAGTTTATAATTGCCTTAGTTCCTCTGTATTTAATTATTTAATTTAGCATTTGAAATTGAGTTAGATAGAAGTATGTCTTTCTATGACTGTGACAAATTTGTCATACTTAAATACTCCTGTACTCATTGTATGGTATTTTAAAATAATGGACAAATGACGAGCAACAATAATATTTTGGAAAGCGGCCCCAATAATGCTTCAGAATACCTATCGGATGAACTAATCCACAATTTCAAAGTGTTCGTTTTCGATGAAAAATTTGAAAGTCCGTAAAGTGTGATGTAATAACTTAGGTGCTGAAATCTTATAAAAAATAAGCACATTAAAGTTGTGAGTTAGTTCATTCTGAAGCATTATTGGCGCCGCTTTCCAAAACATTATTGTTGTTCGTTATTCGTCCATTATTTCAAAATATCTTTAAAAAGGAGGAAAGAGTACCGAGTCAATTTTTATGAAAACGTATTAACGTGTTTTTATTATTATTAACCCTTTAACAATACTGTGGCAGCGGTGGCTCAACGCTTAGAGCGCTCACCTCTGACGCTTGGGGTCGTCGGTTCAAACCCTGCTTGTGCAATAAGTTCTTTGTGGTGGGCAAACATCATGTGCATGGGTTTTCTCATGGTTCTCCCGTTTCATCCCACTTTTTTAATTCCACCAATCATCCCATCATCATCCATTCAGCCGGAGCAAAAGTTTCTTAAAGTCCTTAAAAATTAAATTAAAATTAAAATTTGTAATACTGTTCCTTAGTTCTCTGTGATTGACAGCTCTCAATTTCTCTGGCTAGAGAGTTACTGAATTGTCTTGAACGCCGCGCAGCTATGCAACCCAAATGACTTTGTTGTTAGCTGGGTTGCCTACAAATGACTTTTTTCATCCACAAGTAACTACAATCTGGATAAAAATAAAAGTACGAAATATTCACTTGTCAGCTTGAGAATCACTTCAACAAATTGTTTCGTAAAATTGTGGATTTTTAAGTGTTAAATACTCCGTACGAAAATAATTTTAACCATTTTTTATATCTAAACTGCAACATTAGACAATTGTATTTCATATCAGAAAGGAACCTTGCAGGGAACGGAAACAGGAGCTTCAATCTTAAATAATAGAAGTTCAAATGACTTTCTTCTTCATGCGGAAATAAAGTCTCTTACAACGAACTGAGTGCAACTGACAGTCCGCTGTAGAAAGAATTCACCTAAAAATTGTAAGTTGAAAAACAGAAAAGATTACTTTTTTTTCTGTTTCAAAAAGCACTATGGAAATAATATCGTATTATAAGGAAAGAATTATGTTTAAAAATAAGTTTGGAATTTCTAAACCCACATTTAAGATGTTTTAAATAAATTGAGGCTGATAGATTTCCTTTTCTGAATGAAGTCTGTTTATAGTAATTTAGCTGTTACAACTTTGATTGTTTGCTTTTAATTTCTCTGAGAAAAACAAACCAATGAGAAAATATGGCTATAACAAAAGCAGTATGGTAAAATAGCAGTTGCTATTTTTCATTTTGTTTTATACTGTCCATGCCACTTAGAAAATAATGACAACTAACAAAATGTATGACAATAACTATTCCACTTCTCCCCTTAAAGGTAAAATATTTGCTTTCTTGATATTTCAATATTTCTGTAGGTAGTGTGAAAGAGAAAGAAGATAAAGAAGGGTGACCGACGAGACAGAGCAGTCGGTGCAATATTTGCCTTTTATTTCCTATGCCGTCCATCTTCACTGCTGACTTCTCTGGTTTAACTCGAACATACTAGACAAGTGTTGGGATGACACCTTGAATAAAAGAAGCACCGATTCCTACTAAACTCCTTCAACTTGTTGTTAGTGTTGCTTATATTTCCAGTGTAAAATGGACTAATTGGGCTGTGTCTGGAGATTGTTAAATAAATAAATAAATAAAAAAGATAATTATGTAGGAATTGTACCTGGAAAATCAACGTTAATTATTACGTTAGTTTCCTCAGCTACTCGTGATAGCACGAGTATTTCAATTGGCAATTGCAGATCTAACACACGGAGGAACCGTAGCAGCTATCGCTGTTTACTGAACCGAAGCATGTTCACACTACGGTACTTTTCATTCTTACTGCAGTCGTCCTTTGATTTGCACTAATTTCATGCCACCTTCTTGAACCTTTCATAAGCTTTTTCTTCTCCCGCAGACAGAATATAATTGAATGATAAATCTGGGTTACAGTCTTACAAAATGCTGTAAAATCCACAAATGTAGTTTTTGCAATACTTTGTGTGCAATTTCAACAAGTTCTCAACTTAACCGTGAAACAAATAAACAGAAAATACATCATCAATGCTTCCATACATCGTCAGAAAACCCAATTCGCTGAGTCTAAATTAACTTGGTTCTCGAATATTAACCTCTCAAGAGTGGAGGAAGCTAGAGATGTAAAAGAACCACAGAACTATATATACACACGTTTATAACATAGTTCTTTTAAACAGGCTAAAATATTTTTGTGCAAGCTCGAGTAGCGCTTTTCACTAACTAGTTTTGGTCGTGATGCTTCAGGCGATAAAGGAAATGCAGAAATCAACATTGCCAACAGAAGAAAAGATTAACTAGGCTTTGCTTAATATAGAATAATAAAATGAATTTACACTACCTTACGACTAAAAAATAAGAAAAGAGTAATAACTTATTTATTGGGCTTTAATGAAAATTACTGGAATTATTTCGAGTTCTAATTAGTTTAAACATTTTGTTCGTGTCGATGCTAACGTCTCTACGAGAATATAATTAATTTTCTCTTGAGATCTTTCTCTATTCATATTCTTTAGAAATAAGCTAACACAAAATACAGTATCTTGTTTTCAAATGTACAGCGGTGTACGGCATAGAACAGGTGATGGAGAGCATTACTAACGTGCAAAATGCAATATTACACTACTTTTGAATTTTAAGTTATAATGAAATCTAATGTCGTTCCAAACGTGATGTAGTGCCAAGTATTTAATACAATTATAAAACAACAACATTTTAACCGAGATTTGAAAAATCTTGCAAATGGTCTGTATCTTGAACTACTCTGTCATTTAGGAAAATTAACTTGTCTGCCACTAGAATGCAGAGGATGAATAAAACTTTTAAATAATAATTAATTAGCATAGTTAATTATGAATAATAATTAACATATTTCAAGATCATCGTTTACATAAGGACTAGAAAGTTTTCTTTGGCCGTACATTTAAATACCTTTGAAATGGAAAAGTTAATCGCTTCTTCTGAACACCCAAGCAAAAGATCTTGAAATTTGAGTATTTCAAAAGTGAGAAAACTCACTTTAAAAAAATGAATTTTCTTCATTCATTTCAGATTACTTATTATGAAGCAAGCTGTAAGTCAAGTTTCACGACCTTACGTTCTTCCCCTCACTCCTGGAATTTGGCGTCCAAGTTACAAAAGATGGAACTTCAATATTTCGTAATTCAAAGATGGAGTTTCCCATTGATTGTATATTAATTACAGTTCCTACTTACTCCAGAAGCACACAGACGTTGAGAAACGGTGAATTCAACGTTAGTCCCACTACATAAGTTTAACGTTGAATATGTACCTAAATCTCCACCTGTTCAACGGTTTACTCGACTTTTAGAATCAACGTAGTCTACAACGTCAAGAAGGGGATTATTTGGAAACGTTTTTGTAACGTTATATTTGCCCACCTCTTCAACGACTCAAAACCACCTTCTTCGTTTGACCAAAGAGCGCAATGAACTACATGACGGAGAGTTACTCACCACAGTTGCTGTCTTCTTGCACTACTTTCACGTTGATACATTGTTTTCATATGTAAATTTTCCACCTGTCTACAGTGAAGTTCGAAGCTGGAACTTTCTGCATTCGTCATTGGTAGCTCGTCACTCTAACAGCTCGAAAACGAAGCATCCTCATACTCACTAATATTTTACTATTCCTTTTATGTTATGAAGACTTTATCTGAAGTAAAAGACGACTCGTTCCACGTAGAAAGTATTCACTTCAGAATTTGATGTCAGAGCAAACTGTTATTGTTAACGTAAACTAGAGTGGATCGCATATAAATAAAAATTTTCAGCCCTGCTGGCTCCTCCCAAAATGGCCGCCGCATCTACTCCTTCGGCGTTCCTACACACAAAACTTCCCATTGCCCCCTCCTCCAGCAGGTTTTACTCGTTACTGCTCGTAAAATAACAAACCAGAGCAAACCTCTATGTTTATAATGTCATAGGGTTGAGGGGAGAGTAGAGTAGATGATTATTTTGAAAATGTGTATACCAGGTGCGTAAATATGAAACCGGAATTCATGTACAGAAAAGACACAGTGATTGGATGACAATGCTAAGAACTATTCGAAGTATTGGTCATCGCTAGCGATACATTTCTGCCATCGTTCCGGCAATGTGTGGATGCCAGACCAAAAAAACTGTGCCTCTTGTGCTGCAAACCAGTCATCAAGCCATTTTCGTACATTTTCGTAAGATGTGAAGCGCTGGTCAGCAAGTGCGTGTCCCATGGAAGCAAATAAGTGAAAACAGGAAGGCGCCAAGTCTGGTGAGTAAGCCGCATGCGGAAGGATTTCCCAGCCAAACGTCGCAATCGTTTTCTTGACCGATTTTGCTGTGTGGGAAGGTGCATTATCGTAAAGCACAATTACTTTATGTTGTCTTTGGTCATATTCTGGTCGTTTTTCACGCAAAGCTTGATGCAAATCGATCATTTGTTGTCGGTAACATTGGGTATTAACGGTTTCGCCTAGTTTCAGCAGTTCGTAATAGATCCCACTCCCTTCTGATCCCACCAAACACAAAGCATTGTCTTCCGTCTATAGCGATTTGGTCTTGCAGTCGATGTCTGTGGTTCTCCTGGAGTTACTCATGATCTTTTACGCTTAGGATTCTCGAAATAGATCCACTTTTCGTCACCAGTCACATTTCGATGAAGAAATGATTTCCTTTTGTACCTGTCGAGCAGAATTTTGCAAGTGGTTTTTCGGTTTTCCTGTTGTCGTTCAGTTATTGCGTGTGGAACCCATTTTCCCACCTTCTGAATCTTACCCATGGCTTTTAAACGTATGGAAACAGCTTCTCGTGTCACATTTAATTGATCCGCGAGTTGTTGTTGCGTTTGAGCGTCATTATCATCCAACAAAGCTTGCAATTCGCTGTCTGCAAACTTTTTCGGTGGTCTTCCACGTTCTTCATTTCTCACGTCGAAATCGCCACTTTTAAAATTTGTAAATCACGCATAGCACTGTGACTTACCAAGAGCGTGATCACCGTAAGCTTCGACAAGTATGCGCTGCGATTCTGCAGCAGTTTTCTTCAAATGGTAACAAAAAATCAATGCTGTAAGTACATCGTAGTTTGTAGGTACAAATTGCGCCATATTCAACGCTATTAAACACTACACTATGACATGAAACTTGTCTGGTTGTAAGTTGCAAATCGTTATCAGCAGTCAAAACTAGCAATTGGCGCCAAGGACGCAGTTTTACGGTAACTACAGTGACAGCTAACGCCGTCTATGCACAAATTCCGGTTTCATATTTACACACCTGGTATTTTTAAGAGAAAAAGATTTAAAAAAAAACATCACTTCACCGGAAACCAAACCCGGGTCACCGTATTAGCTGTTCGATGCGTTAACCACTACGCTAGAGCACCAACTTGCTATTGGTGGCGTGGCAGTGTTCTCTATGGAGTACTACCTCACGATACGCACATGAGTGAAAACATGCGTCAAAACTGATGATGATTTCCATCATATATTTTCTACGATGAGTGACTCCTGTGTATACAGCGTTACCCTACAAAGCCACCGCAGCTCAGTGGTAGAGCGTTGGCGTAGCATTCGGGAGGTCCTCAATCACTCCAGGCAAATGCTGGGATGGCACCTTCAGCATAGGCTCTGGTCGACATCTTCCCGAATCCTTTGCCCTCCACTATCCCGATCTGAACCTTAGATGCCTAAATGTCATAAAGAGAATTCAAACACGTTACCCTAACCTCAAAAGTAATGCTATCTTTTAGCAATGTTGAAAAAAATATCTGATAGGCCGGGATGGGAGAGAAAAATCAATTAAATAACACAAGATACAATCAGTAATTCTACTGTTGAATTCCAGCCTATACTAGTGACCATTCTCCCCCGGGGTAGTTTCCCCGGATTAAGGCATTAATCCCCGGCTATTTGTCTCCCCGGTTCAAAGAATAAATATGATTCGATCGATTTTTTTATTAGAAAGAAACATCCGATAACGACTTCGGTCTAGGGCTACCGCACATACTCTTTCTAAGGGTCCTAATTTTGAATTCTCTACTTCTTCGCTAAATCCTTGCACTATACTCTTTTTGGTATTTCTCTTTTCTAAAATCATATTAGGAATTTTCTGATTGAATTATACGCTCAAATCTGAACTCCAAATTCAAGGAGTATAGATAAAATGTGTTAAGAATGGAGTAATACTTCATGTAATAGAGAGGTGAGAAAACGTAGCCAAATTACAGTTGCAACAAGAAAGAAGTGGAACTATTCCGATTCTTCCTGAAATCACTAAAAAAAAAATATAGTCATATAAAAAAAATGATACATACGATTTACATTAGAGAAATCTTCGTAACCAAAAAGGAATAGTAAAATAGTAGTTACTGGCTAGATGGCTTTGTGGATGAGGAGTCAGATTGACAAATTACAAATGACGAGTTCCGAAAGTTCCAGCTTCGAGCCCCACTGCAGACAAGTGGAAAATTTACAAACTCAGTGCTCTCTTTTGGTCAAATGCAAAACGTGCATTTGAGCCCTTGAATAGGTGGACAAATAAAACGCTATAAAAAAGATACTCATCGTCCACCTCTTACCGTTGAAGACCACAATGATTCTAAATGTCGAAAACCCCGTTGAACAGGCTGACATTTAGGTACGTATACAACGTTAAACTTACGTAGCGGGACTAACGTTGATTCCACAGTATTTCAACGTTTGTGTGCTACCGGGGTATGTACCAACTTTTAATTTTCTAAGTTTCTTGCATGCTTTCATAATCCATAAATGTTTCAGTCAGCTCGTCCGTCAGTACATCCTCACATTTACAAATTGTAAATGAAAATATATTGCGAAAACCTAAATTTATAAACTTGAAAGTTTGAGGATTTAGTAAAGTAGTTAACTCATAGCCCATCCAAAATCTTTAGTGTCTCTGCATTATGTTCAGATGCATTTCGGGTTGAATGAATATATCCCAAATTACTTCGTGCGAATGAGCTCCCTACGGTGTCGCTACTACTGAAGAACTTAGTAAGTGAGCTATTGGCCACCTCGTTAAGGTGATCGTTTCCATTGTCGGAAGCCTTCATATAGCTGACTCTTCTTGGGGTCTTGTTCTGTGTATTTTGAGAATTTAAATATTAAAGACTTTACATTTATTGACCAAATACGCCATTCAGAATTTTCGGTTTTGTCATTTTTTTAGTTAAGATTATGTGTTAGTTAACGATATCGCGTTTTCGTTCCACGTAACAGCTCCTTTTCATCTGTATGCTCAGTGCATAAGCATTTTATATGTACCAACCAGAATTCAGATTCATGAGAACACGTTCAAATCAACCGATCTTTATATTTTATTTTTTTGCGAATTTACTTTATAAGGGAAACAGAAATGATGAGCGGTAAATTTTCGAATATTTTGAAACTCAATCCCAATTTTCCTTTTCGATAACTACAAATACATAATAGAAAGTAAGAATACGGACTAAGGTGGCAGATTAGGTAGACACGATATTAGAAAATCTCTTTGGTTCCTATGAGTGGTAGAAGTATTGGGTCTCCGCTAGTTACATTATGATGAACTCTGGTGAACATTTATACGAATAAAAACAAAGAGAAAAAATTAACTAGGATTCCTCTTACGTTAAGATGTAAGTCTTACTCCAAACTGCGTCATTAATCAGTCTAAATATGTCGACCACTTTTGTAGATAACTAAAAATAAATATTACGTATTTTATTCTCTCTAAAATATTGAAATAAATTATCAATGTCCAGTCTGTATTATCTACATACTGTGAGAAGGACAGCCCGATGGAAAATCATTAAGTGCAATTTGTGCCTCACTGCTTTCATTTTCGTTACCAATCAAGATAAACTAGAGATTTAGAAAACTGTCGAATGTACCATTATTTGACAAAGTGCGTCACAATATGTGCGATTTCTATTGAAAGGTGTAGGACGAAAAAAACAGTCCGATTTTTTAAAATCTGATTACAATATATTCCCCTTCTTTTCCTTTCATAGGTATCGTATGACATGTCAAGGGGAGTAAAAACAATGTCAGTGCCAAGTTATTGACGAGTTATTAAACTGACTAAAAGAGAAACCATTGTGTTTGAAAGTTTAGTTTCCTTCTCCTGAAAGACTTCCCTATCGCTTCTGAGGTAGAGCATTAATATATGAACTTGAGAGAAAAGACATTTTTATTAGCGTTGATATCTGTATCTGAATGACACACAAGTTCAAATCCTGGGCATCTCATTAACTCAACAACACACTTGTCAAGTACGTTACTTTCCTTTCTCTAACCAAGTTAGTACTTTAAATTCGACCTAAATAAGATTATGGAAACTAGTATTATAAACTTCGAGAAACCTTTATAATCAAACAAAATATATTACATATTTATATAAGATAAAAGTTCATTGATTCATTTTCTGCGTATATGGCAACTGAAGGCAGAAGTAAAAAGTAGTAATGTCTTGAGTATGAAGTGAATCATTGTTCAGTTGCTGTGCGACCTCGAAGCAAAAAAACACATTTGTTTCTGCACCACGAGCAACCAAATTCTTAAAACTGGAATCTAAAACTAAATTTTATTTCACCTTGAGGCTGCAAATAAATAATAAAAATCTTCCGGAATAAAGTATACATTGGAAATTTGTCAAGGTAAAGAGCATAGAGTATCGACATGTTCTCGATCTTTATTAAGCTGATATAGGTGGAGGGTGAAATATCAGCAATGCGAAAAATTTAGCTGACTGAGTAGGTATATAAGAAAAATATTCGTTTTCTTGTAACACATGAAACGGCATTTCTATTTTGACTATAACTAATAAACTAATTATGTTCGTAATTTTGATTTAATATTATCTGTGCATGCGAAATTATTATCCTTTAAAATGTACTATGTCATTAATCACTATGATTAAGTTAAACCACTATGCTTGACAGCCACCTTCCCCGCTATAAAGATCCAGGTTCAACTCTTGTTTACTCCCATATGCTGCCTCTAGTTGCTTATTTATGACATTAACTTGGTAGTGTAAGGCAGATTTCGCATCACTACCTTCAGTTACAAGGATACGATGGAAGGTACACAAATAGTGATAATTTTGTAATAATTTGCAATAATTTGGCTGTGTTGCCTTATCCAGTTGATGTCTGAAAATGTTGTGATTAACATTGCTAGAGTTCCGATCTTCAAAAGTTATCTCCCAAGTTAATTTTACAGAGTAAACGAATCACTAGTTGGAAGAAGGAAATAAACGCCAAAATGGCGGAAGTGGTTCTTTATTGCCAAAAATCTCTCAATGAATAGATTCACAGTGTCAGTGACAAGAAATAAATAGTGTTTTGGATAAACAATTTCTTACTTCGACCTGGTGTTGTGTATCTATTAAATAAGCAAAGTTTCGCAAAAAAACAGGAGTTTTTCATTTTTGGCGTTTATTTTCTTTTTCCAACTCCCGATTTAAATATGATGCTACCACTATTTCTTTCGGGCATGCTTTCGGGGAAGCTTTGGTCCCCGGAGGTTTTCAACAACTCCTCCCAAATAGTTAGTCTCAACACTTCTATTACTCAGATGTGTACTGAAATACGTATATAATAGCACATCCTATAAACATTGTTCATGCTATTTTGAGGTTAGCGAAGGAAGTATGACATATTGTTAAATAAAATTATTGTTATTTTATGCATTAGTACATTGGAGTCGATACACATTATTTATAATTTTCATGAGCCCCCCTACGAGCCCCCAGTATGAAATCTTCTGAAAGAAACACTGGATGCCACCACTCTCGGGTGCACCAAAGAAGAACAACAAAATGCGACTCACTTTATGTGAGCTCAAAGTGCATCAGAAGCTAAAATGCATAGAATATATTCAGCACAAAATATGGAGAAGTGGTTTTACCTCCATGGAGTATTTGCAAATGGATCGAGGTCGATTTAATAACAGTAGAAAAAGCGTTAAACAATTTGTAAAAAAAAAAATTAAAAAAATGTGGTATCTTTATACAAGCAGAGCAACCAAAACTTTTTCTTCCAAATAAACATATAAGCATTGAGTAGGCGGAAAAGGCACTATGGGCTACGCCAGTCCCGATACTCGGAAACACCTTATCATTATCATAAAAGCAGATTTAAAAACTGCACCGTGTAAATATAGCGGACAATTCTTCACTTGTTCTTCTACCTTGTAGAATGATTCAAATGTTTTAACAATCCGTGGAATTTATTATAGTTAGTGACACGTAACAGGAAAGTATAAAGGAGGTATGTGGTACTGTAACGGCATTCTCTAAATATAACTGAACGAAGTAAGACTTTCGAGTTCTTTCATAAAATGCGAGACGGAAACAGTAACATTGATCGACTCTTCAGCATGTTCATTATATCGAAAATTGTTTACAAATGTCTCCCACGCGCTTTCCTTTTATGTTGCTGATATGTATATTTTGTGATTTCCTTTGCAAAGACGATTATAGATTAAATATACAGGAGAAAGAGGCCAAAGCTGAAATAACTATAAAAGGACCGCAAAGTTACTCTTATTCCTCACTTTTATGAAAGTTCCTTTCTCCTATAAACGGGAGAAAGTCTTCACTTCCGACTATTTCCTTGCAGGCAACAAACTAAGCTTATAACGACAGTTTTCTGACGCTCATACGTAATATTGAGGTTCACTATTGACCCGTCTTGTGGGAGTTATAACTTTACTCCGCAAAAACAAGACAAATGATTCATTGCGAAAGACAGAGTCGCCTTCTTTCTTGTGATTATTACGTACTAGAGTCATAGGAAAAGACTTGTAGAATGCGTTCTTTTAGTAAAGAAAAAGCTTTGCAGCAGAAATATAACTAAGAATTTATGCTTTTTCTATCGTTTTCTAAAGTCAAATATTTCAACTATATAGCTTTCATGAGGGAAACTAGTATAGAAATTATAAATATGACATTAAGTTCTTTCTTCATCGGAATATAATTTCAAGCTGGTAGGGCTTGCTTTAGGGTGACGAAAATTCGAAACCAGTATAAACAATATTAACATGGCGAGTTTTGGAGTAAATGATATATTAATTATTAACCAATATTTGTGACCAACATTATGGCTTTAATAACTACCTGCCGTTTCCGTTATAGAAAATGATCATTGGCTCTTGAAATTCCGTATCAAATTAAAGTTGCTTCACCTAATATGAGATTTCAGATAATAAGGAGAAAATGCCCATTACCTTTGTTTTGAAAATATAAAGTAGATGTATAGTGAGGAAAAAGATTGCAAAAAATTCCTTATGGACTGACGGCAATGAAAACTCTTTCTCGAAGGCAGATTTGTGAACCCAAGTTTTTTAGAGAGTACCGAAAAAGTTAACCAGTGCCTTCCATCAGACAGTGATAACTTTAAGAACGGAACCTACAGTGTTAGAGGACTGCCCATGAGCGTATATGACATGTTGAAACTGGAAGTGGGAGGTCAATAAAGTCATGGTCAAAGAAAGTCTGCACAGACAAAACAAATATTTATGGATCCTAAAATTTTAATAAAATAAGGTCCAAACAAAATTGTATTTTCTTCTAAAAAAAAGTCTATTTGAAGTAATTTGTTTGACATCAGTAAAAAGTATTATGATGCAGTGCAAGATTCGAACACAGGTTGACCAGTTCAAAGCTTGATGTGTTATCTACTAGATCGCGGCAGTTTAGTTGAGACTCTGCTGCTGGTATTGGAAATACTGTTAGAACTTAGAATTTTCAAGATCATAAGTACACAGAGGCTCGAAATTGCTGTACAGTAAGGCCTACTACTATGACAAATATTATTCAGCCCCAAAAGTAAACTCAAAAGCACTAAATAAATAGACAGATTGAATTATGGTCAGTCTGTAACTTCAATTATAGTAATCCGAGCTTGGTAATGAAGAATTTACACGTTGCATTTACTAGTCGCTTTACAATTAATCGATTCTATACCATTCCGTGGCTGGCCTCCCCCTACGATTTTGAACCCCTCTATTTCCGCCAGCTCTCGGTTCCTGTAAACCAAACATTGTATACACACTAGGTATAACCTATTTAATAGATTACAATAAATTCCGGTCAAATTATCACATTCCTCTTATATCCCATGGCACCCTCCCCTACAATTTTGAGCCCCCGTATTTCCGCTAGCCATGGGTTGCCGTGAGCCAAACGTCTTATGCACACTATTTTTGGCCACATTAATCGATTAGAATCACCTCCGGTGAAAACATCATATTGCTCGGATAACCCGTCTCCTACCGAAAAATACTTTATGTGAACCAGTTGTTATCAGTATCGAAACGCGAAAATAATTGGCTGGTAAGCAAGCTCGAGCTCATAACGTGAAATTAAAGCCTTTATACAATTGAATGGTACGGTGGAATAAGGGCACACGCCACATCCCAGTAAAATCTGACTTTTTAGGTCAAACAGACAGCTTATGCCATCTAGCGTATCCTCCCGTAATCACTGTGACTGGGAAAGGTGCCATTTTTGTACTAAAATGAATCGAAAGGCTGCTTATGTAATACAGCGTCTACGCCCGTAATGACTGTGCCCATGGGCGGATTTATGGGGGGCATGGGGGGCATTGCTCCCCCAGCAACTACAGAATGACTAAATGTTTCATTCTAAACGATAGCTTTTAAAGTAACTGCCCTCCCAGCGTCTCTCCCATGCCTCCCCGGGTCTCTCTTTTAAAAAATGGCCATGACTGTGCCCATGGTATTCATTTTAGAACCACGAAAACACATGCCACAGGCACAGTCATTACGTGATGAGCAAAAACTCTGTCTGAAGTAAAAATTGGGCTTTCATTGGAATGTGGCATGTGCCCTTTCCCACTGAGCCCCTCAAATATTTTGTGACTTTTTATATTAATCCTACTATTTACTGATGTACCCTTAAGTAAGGCAGTTTCATTTCTGAACAACGTGTGCCATAAGATAACGATTTTCAACGTGGAACAATAAACTGTTTGTTCTTCGGTATACATTTCAACTTTGATTTGATTTTTATAAACCATGCAATAGTATTTTTTGATACCTTCATGTAGCTAGGATTTGAATGCAGTTCTGAAGGACGTTCTACCTGCTGGCAATGCTGTAGATATAAAGTTTTGGGATAATATTTGAACAGAACAAACACTTCCAATCAAATGCTTTTTCTGTAAAAATAATATTTTATGGCCTGTGCCCTTATTCCACTGGACCACTCAATTTAACAACAATAATTTATTATCATCATTATTATCATTGTCCCATGAAATAACATTTTCTCTCTTTCCTCTCTCACTGAGTGTCTCAAATCATCCGTGCGCGACTACTGTACTTAAGTAATGAGGAGAAAGAAACATTAAACTAGTTTTCTTCTGTAAATACTTTCTAGTAAAATTACATGCTATTCGTTTACAAAACATAGCTTTTCGTTCAGTTTAGAGAAAGTATTAAGGAAAGAAACTGTAATTTACTCGAAGAACATAAAGAGTTACCATAAACTATGTTTATTATGATAGTTATTAATCAATAACTATGCAACATTTTAGAGATTGTTTAAAAGTAAAAATATTTTAATGCAATTAACATTGTATTGCAGGATTGCAGTAGCTTCTTCTTGAAACTTTGAACTTCGGTTTGGCTAGTTGAGGAAGTCATGCACTAATGTGGATTTCCATGTAGGAAATGTAAATAGTCTGGTCTGACTGACTTGGTCTAACTGACGCAAGCAGGATTTGAACCTATGTGATCTTTGCGTAAGGATCACGAAATAAAGCAGCGATTTTTGTTACTAGATCACGTGGGCTCTATAACTATAAAATACAATTTTAAAGTTTCAAAATAAATGTGTTTCCTTTAAGTCGTCATAGACAAGATCAAATATTACTGGCACTTATCACACTTCTGTTAGTTTGAAATCTTTCACAGCAGTCGCTAGCTACGTTTGCTGCAATGAGTAGAAACATGCATTTTGAATATGACAATACATTTCATTTACAGTCACCTGTCACTATTGTATGCTAGCTTCTTATCATTGATAACTCTCCACTAATTCTCTATTGTTCTTTCTTTAGCTAAACTGAAATCTCAACCTCTTGCGATTTCGGAATGACATTAAAAACTCAATTTTACTTGACAATATTCGTAGGAGGCATCTCACTAATTTGATTAATATTCTGTGCTTTAGGCAAATTCATTATCATATTGTTGTTATTACTGATATTCTGTGTACGAAACGATTGAAGCTAGAATACGAACTGAAATTGATCTCACCTTCGAGGTTTAATTAAAGCCACCGTTTGTCATCACGCAAATCGATGTATGATTAATTCCCTAGTTGCAGATCTGAGTCATCGTGTTCATTATAATGTATTCCATAGGCAGTCGGAAAATACCACTGAAATGCCTTGAGCATCTAAAGGCATCCTTCAATAACTTTTTATAAATATCAAGTGTATATAAACAGACATTTGCAGTTCTTTCCTAAAGTGGTAATTTTTCTGAAGATTTAATAGTCTTGCTACTTGAAATTTCGATATGTGAAAGGTAAGAATTTATTAACTTTCGAGAAAAAAAAAACCTATCGTCCCTATAATTGGTTATTAAATACTAGTATAACTTGTTATTAAATACTAACATTATGTAGCGCAGAAAACAATATATTTAAAATGGAACAAGAATAAAATTTAAAATGATGATGAGACGAAAAGAGAATAAAACAAGTGTTTGTTTAATCAAGTTCGTTTGAAATTTTATTTAGAAACCGCCAACACACGAATAATTTCGAAGCACTCGGTGTAACATCGTTTTCAAATCAGTTTCTGGGAAACTAAACAATTGTAACAAACGTCAGCTGAGATTAAAATATGAGAAACGTTCCATAAAGTATAGTGCTAACTCAGTTAGTATATCTAGATACATGAGACTTAAAAACTGGTGTGTGTTTGTTCTTGTTGCTGTCTAAATGCATTCTAAAAAAATCCTTTCGGCAGGCCTACAGGCTGAGGTAGATTTCGAAGTGTTTTTGATTGAATTTATTGGCTTAAGTGCAGAATAAAAGCATTTTAAGTAAATATACTTTTTTTCATTTTATTTACATTATAAAATTATAAATACGGTAAGTAATTACCCTAATAGGTTAACTAATTACCGTACAAACATTTTGTTATTAGAACTGAATGCAGTGATATTCCAATTGAAATTAACAGGCCCAATGAAACCCGCTATCTTATATACCCCTAACGAAATATGAGCGCTATCGAGAAACTAGTTATTGATTTATAGATTAATCATCAAGAGCTTTTCAACGTTACCCTACAAGACAGGGTTTTATAAATTTCGAATTTCCACCCCCACCCTCACTCGTACCCACAAAACCCCTGAATTGTTGGTGTCACCGTAAACTTCTTAGGGAGTACTATAATTTATGCAGACAAAGTTTCCCTCTGAGCTCCATATAGGGGCTGATATGTATTTTATTTTAATTTCAAGCCCTTCCCTCAACCACCCTCTTGCGCCTATTTTGCTCATTACCGAATTTAGCCGACCTATTAAACCTAGAAACAACATAATACAATTTGGTTCAAATATCTTTAAAATTATGGCCGCTAGCGTGTATATATATATATGACATTGACCGATCTCAATAGGTAGATTTTTCTTCGAAATCTACCTTAAAGGCTTCTGAATGTCACTATTTATTTTCTCGTATACTGTACGGCGTATCTATCTAGTCAAGAGTCGCGAGCTTATTTATCGGTACACTTTTTGCATAATATGATGAAGGAAAAAACAGACAAAAGTGAAATTTGGCGCAACTATGATCAGACCTTTTCTCAGGATTTTCCGTTTAGCGGGTATGCAAATTGTCAGGGGTGTAAGAAAATAAATATTAACTCTTTGTTAGGAAGTTACAATAGGTCGACTTCAAAAGCCAAGGGGTATATTAATAAATAGGTCGACTTCAGAAGCATATTAATAAAAAGTTGGATATAATCTTTCATTTACAACCCGAAGTATACATGACACAAAATTGTCATATTTTGTTAAATAAACCTTTTGTATGTGTCCACGTATAAAATATGGCAATTTTCTGTCGTATATTTCGAGTTATAGTATAAAAGGTTACTTCGAACTTGTTTTATTCGAAAATGCATTTATAACCCCTGACATTCTCGAGTCCTTATGTATTATGAAGTTCATTACAAACTATTTCTGACAGGCAGGAATCCAAAATATTACATGCTTACCTCGTATCAAGATAAACTAGAACTAAGAATACATTACACTTCGATGGAAAATGCTGATGAATCATAAACTATTAATTTTCATAAGAGTAATATGCATTTACAAGGATCATTAAAAGTTATGGACAATTGCACACACCTGACGTATTAGTAAACTTGTAGAGAAAATTAATAGTGAGACATACTGTACTGAATTACTTTTAAGAAATACATGTGAACAAAATTAACATATAAAAACATATTCCTTTTATATGTTACATAATATATAAATGACAAAGTTTTTCAAGTATAGAATTACGACTAACCCCAACAGGCTATTCACTAATCAACATTTACGGCCAACTTTAATTTCACTTTTCATCGAAATTGCAAGGTATAATAATGCTAAAACGCCTGGCTAAAGAGGCAGTTGTTCGAAATAGTTGTTGCTCTACTATTCTGAGGAAACGAGCTAAGGTTCCAGTTTGCAGAAACAGTATACAGAATGCCGAATTCTTCTTGGCATTGGTATTACTGCAAACTATGAGCTCGGGCATATTTCAATCAGAGTGAGCTGTATCGATGAAAAGAAAAACAGGTCAATGCCTTCAGGCGTCATAAGTTGCAAGATTTTCTCCCAAAGGTACTTCAGTCGATAGAGTGAAGACTGAACAAGAATTTCACAAATCATAATCGTATTCACCTGTTTTTGCTACTCTGCTAGATATAGCGTTTTGTTCGAAATAGACCTGGGCTGCCCTACTTGTACTTCTAAGTACAAATCTAAACCTTGCCTAAAAAGCGACCATGTAAAATTTGTATCTTTAGTACAACACGGTTAATGCAGAAGTTTTTATGAACCTGCTGAACGACGCACAGGACAAGTTGGACAAGAAAGCAGTGAAGATAAAAGCGAAATAGCAAGGTAGACCCCATCGGGATGCCCCCAGCAAGTCAGCAAGGGCGAGTCCGGTCCCTCTAGTCAAAACTAAATGTTGGGAGAAAGAAGGCTTCAGAGCACTGCGCAAGCTGCTATTCAAATAGCACCTTATCCAGCACTAAAAGTCGGAGATCAAGAAAGGAATTCAAGATAGCAGACATTAATAAGATTTTAGGAACATGACTTGAATTTGGTTCAGTTCACCAAAGTAACAGCTAATTTCGGAAAATAATATCATAGTATTCTGCGGAGAGCGGAATTAAGTATCAACAAGGAGGTTACCAATCACTGTAGACAGTTAGTACCGAAGTTGAAAGTAAAGTATGAAGAGTGCAAAGTCCACTTTTCTTTAGAAGCCCACAAGGAAATAGTCCTAAGCGCCAATTTTGCTTCTCGCTGGACTTCCTTAAGATAAATCTACAAGCAAACAACAAGACTCTAAATACGATATACTTACTTTCAAAAGGCAGAGAACACCGGAGAGGAAAGAGCAAACGCCGCCATCTAGATCCCTCAGAAGAGGCACTAAAAAGGACCTGTTGGAAATCTTAAAAATAACACACAGGAATTAAAACTTGTCTTTCACAAAGACAAAGCTTTATCATAAATAAATATTCTTCTCTAACAACATCCTCTACAAGTTGTATAGAAAAAGAAAGAGGAAAAGAGACAGACACACAACAAAGAAAATCAAAATATCTGGTGTAGTAAAAAGTAATTCATTATTTCTGCATGACATTGAAGGCTTGACTTACCATAGTTAGAATGATCCGATTTAGGTCACATATGCGCCGTTTTGTTCGATAACGTGTTGCCATTTGGAAGGGAATATCATGATGCCTCTCTCATAGAAGCCCTTGTCCCTATTATCAAAAAATTGAGACAGTCGATTTTCACAAGCCTCTCTTGAAGCGAATTTTTCACCAGCAAACGTGTTCGCCATGGACAGGAACAGATGGTAATCACTCGGTGCCAGGTCCGGACTATAAGGTGGATGCATAAGAACCTCCCAACCAAACTCCCGGAGCTTCTGGCGAGTCACTATCGATGTGTGTGGCCTGGCGTTGTCCTGGTGGAACACAATGCCTCTCCTATTGGCCAAAGCTGGCCGCTTCTGGGCGATTGCTGCCTTCAGACGGTCCAATTGTTGACAGTATAGTTCCGAGTTAAGGGTTTGGCCGTAGGGGAGCAGCTCATAGTAGATAATTCCCTGCCAATCCCACCAAACACACAGCAAAACCTTCCTGGCCGTCAATCCTGGCTTAGGCACCATTTGCGCCGGCGCACCGCGCTTCGACCACGACCGTTTTCGCGTGACGTTGTCGTAAATGATCCACTTTTCATCACCAGTCACCAACCACTTCAGAAATGGGTCGCTTTTGTTGCGATTCAGCAGCGATTCGCAGATGGAAATTCGGTCCATGAGTTTTTTTTGCGTTAACTCGTGTGGCACCCATACATCAAGCATCTTTGTGTATCCAGCCTTATGCAAATGGTTCCACACGGTTTTTTGTGCAATGTTTAACTCTTGGGCAATCGAAACAGTGCTTACATGACGATCGGACGCGACAATGTCCATGATTTTATCGACATTTTCGACACTTGGCCTTCCAGTGCGTGGTACATCTTTGACGTCAAAATTACCGGAACGGAGTCGACGAAACCAAAATTGCGCGTGATTGGCTGTTACAGTATCATTACCATAAACACTATTCACATTTGCAGCCGCCTGGCTTGCGGTTTCGCCTTTATCGAAGAAAAACTAAAATATAGCGTATTTTCTCTTCGCTAGTGTCCATTTTGACGCGCGATCACACAACACTGAGTCAACTCATCACAACTATCTGAACAGTGTTTGTAGTACGCAATCTCATCGTTTGAACGCCATCTCGTTGAACCCGATCGGACTTATACAACGCGAGATACAGATCACTGAAGCCATCTATTGGCAAAATAATGGATTACTTTTTACTACACCAGATAAATGAATCTCTCATTTATGAATCTCTCGTATAACCTGACAATGAGGAATTCAACTACACATGATATAGAAGTCTTAGAGAAAGGACATTTCATTCTGCCGCACAATTAAACCTAATACTTAATACTCACCTCATAAAACCGTGAAGAGTTTCAGGCAGAACCTGGATAGGTATTACCGAGGGCACTACGTGAGACAAAAACAAATTTACAGAAATATCCTTGCTCTTACTAAATACAAAGGAAGTTTGTCGGAACCAGATATATCATCTATTGTATACGAGAGCTAATTGGTAATATGAAGATGTTATTGCTCCTTAAAATCACAATTAAACCATACTTAACACCAAAATAAAGTCGTTCAATAACCAAACTTAAATCACAGACGTCATTATCAAACCAGCGAAAGAATCCATCCTAGAAAAATAAGACTGACGAAAAAGCGTTGCTACAACTGAAAATTTAAAACATTTACAAAATAACGGAAATAATTGAAAAAGAAAACAAATTCTAAGACCAATGAGGAAAACAAATGGATCTGGAACAAGAGTATAAAGAGAAAAGGGGAAACCCAGAAACTCATACAGAAATTCTTTAATGGAGTTCTACTTGGCGAAAGATGTACAGAATATATCCATCAACACATAAACAGATGTCTACTGGTCTATTGTTCAGTATAGTAAACTGATGCTTGAGAGGAGGTGTACACATAATGCGCACGTAGTGGATACACCTCTCTTCCTGAAGTACAAAAAGAGATGAAAATGTAGAAAGCGAGCAAGCACGATAAATTGACCGCCACACAGAGAACTCGTATATACATTAGAAATACAGTACATACATTGAAGTTTGATCCACTACATTCGTCAATGAGGCAACAGATGTAGGGGTGACATGCTCAAATTGAAGAGTCTGTTAGTAGGTGTGAATGAAAGGTCAGGCTCTATGCCTCACCTAACACTCTGAAATATACCAGAATCGACGTCGAGATTACTGAGTGTCTGAGTTGGCGGATCAAATTGTAGATCACCTTTCACGCCATGCAGAGGATCCCGCCGGATTTAATAAGGTCAGTCAACCTTCATTCGAACAGTAGAGGACCTAAGAGATCCGACTTCTGGCTAAGCTTCCTCTGAAATTGAGCAGTCGCTCTTGCGAGGTTTATTACCTCTATTGTTAAAAAGCGTGTGATGTCAATTTTTTGAATCTTTTAGCTTTATCGCGAAGCGCTAGAAGTTTAATCACATTTAATGTATTTGAATAAAGTACCTAGACCAAGTGTTTTTGACGCTGTTCTGCCGATTAATCATTATTACTTTTATCTCATTATACCCAGTTTGCAGTGCAGCCAAATTTCAACATTACATCAAACTTTCTCTCTTTCTACGAATGTTTTTTCGGTTCTTCACATAATAGGCCAGGGTTTAGTTTTTTTAGGGATGTACCTTAAAATTAGGGTGGTTTCGTGGTGTTAAGGGATATTCGTGGTATTAGAGGGGATAGGGAAATCCCTTACTAGGTTGATTAACGCGTTGCAAACATGTCCCAGGAATTCAACGATGTTGAAATCAATCATATATATATATATATGATTCTTATATATTAAGTTTGCGTATTAAGCTACATGAATATATATATATCATATATATATATATATGATACATATATATAAAGATATATATATATATAGCTTAATATTTCTTTCTAGCTGTAAATCTATACGCAATAAATTGATATTTGAGTACATTACTTTATGTGACTAATGGTTTAGAAAACACACCTGATGCTGATTTCTCTTCACCACATCTCCTGAAGTATACAAATGAACAGCAATAAGTTTCCTTAATATCAACCGTGCGGAAGTCACTGTGACCCATAGAGTTATAAAACCTCCACAAGAGTCAGGATTGGCGCTGCTAACGCGGCGCTACTTGAAAGTTGAGCGAGAGTATGTTTGTTTGGCATGGCTGCTATTCTTCGCTCTTTGGTATTCTTTGTTATAGTTGTTTCGTTTGAATTTCAGAAGAAAATAATACCAATCTCGTATGGCGCTTACCGTTCTACTGAGAGACATAAGAAAGGAAGTAATGTATCGTTTCACAAATCAATGATCATTTAATATTATTCCGTGAAAAAAAAATGTAAGACGCTCTTTCGTACAGATTATGTTTGCTATAAATGTAAAAGAAAAACACATCTTTGAATTATTTGATGCAAAGGTATTTTATCGTCTTAGATCCATAGTTATGAAACTGTCCCTCAATGCCAAAGAGAAATATCCATAAAAATAAGTATTCTTTCATTCAGATATACTGAATCGTTGTCATTCTGGCCTATTGGAAATAAAGTGGTTATATTCGCGTAGAAAAGATGATGATTATATATGTCTATTTAAAATTCAAATATACATATTTAAAGCCAATAAGTTGGTGTTGAATTTTATTTATGGCCTTCAGGAACCTAAGACTCAGGCTACGATAGGGGGAGGGGAAATGATTCGGCAAGATGTCGGCCAGGGCCTATGTTGAAGGTACCACCTGGTGTGCCCGAGCAAAAAATCTGGAAAAACCTCAGTCAGGATAATCGGCCGCTGGAATCTAACCCATGACCCTCCCGAATGCTACACTAACCCTCTATCACTGAGCTACGGCGGCTCATTAAGTAAGGTGCTGTTGAAAAAACTTGTTAAATTATTAAGAACAATGATGATGATGATTGGTGTTCTGCCCGATAGCAGGTCTTGACCTGAAGGTTCCATAGCTATGTTAACCTATGGTATTTGCCATTGCCTTTCATCGCATGAAGATGACGTCCTAAGGATGAGGTCTACAGTTTCACGACGTAGGTTCCGAACCGCTTCTGTCCCCGCCGGGAATCGAACCGGGGACACTTTGATTACACTATTAAGAACAATAGAAACATAAATTTAACATAACAACAAAACTAGATAAGAAACACTTCTTAACGATCACCCTGGTCGGCAATAGGGAAACTCGTGAATTCTATATACCTACGGTCCTACAGTCGGGCACAATAATATACTTAATAGATGTTTGTATTGTTTATGATATAAAGTTAAACAGAACATTTGAAAAGCTAGAAAAAACAAAGCCCTTTTTAATGGTTTTAAGACTTTTGACCTAAATTTGAAATACACTCTTGATTCTCAAATAACTTTTCTGGTATCTTCTAAGGTAACCAGGGGAGCCATATATATTTTATTTCTCTATAATGTCCCTTTCGATAGCTAGTAGAGCTTAAATATCACGTTAAAGCTGTCCAAAAACTAGAGATATTTTTATACACGATTTTAAAATGGCATACATCTTGTTTCAGTGATATTTATGTGAAAATTGCTGACTGGTAATGTATGTCCGACGACCGGTGCCCTTACCCTAATTTCAATTTTATAATTTTCTTCGTACATTTATGCAAGTAAAACGTTGATTGTGTATAATTACAGCATTAGCAATTTGTGTATGTAATATTCAGGTCACTTGCGATGTATCCCTAATGTTGTATAATATTTTTAAATGTATCCCTAATGTTTTTTTAAGGAAATAAGTGACGTGGCTTTAAGTATCAACATTATATTGTTTTATTTAACAAATAGAAACCGGGATGGCACCTTCAACATAAGCCCTGGTTGACACCTTCCCGAATCCTTTCCCTTCCCTTTCCCCTATCCCTGCCTGAGCCTTAGATGCCTAAAGGCCATAAATAAAATTCAAAATTTAACAAAAAAAAGTCTTTAACAAAAAAAATAATATTTATCGAGAACGTTTTATATAAGTGATTTTTATATTATATTATACCTTATATTGATCAATTTAATTAGGAATTCTTTGTATCTTACGTGTTGAACTTCTAAGGTGAACTTTAGTGCGAATTCTGAATTGTTTTCCTTTATAAAAGGATCGTGCGTGGCACATACAAATGGCACTCTATGGAAGTAACTCTGTTACGGTAGAATCGCTTACGTATTGGTGGGATTTTCGTTTACGACGACGTTGCCATAGCAAGGAGTACGTAATTGAAAAGTAACTGACTAGGCGATTTATCTAAGTCGCGTTTTAGCATGCATCTATGAGCATACATCTCGTAACCAACTACTGAATAAAGATTTAGTAAGTCTGCTATTGTTTTCCATTTTTTAAAGAGTTTTCTTCATTATTTGTATCCCCTTCTCCGCTAGTCCGTTGTTAGGGGATGTCCTGGAGGCGAATGCAATAGTTCAATACCTTTTTAGTGCAGTAACGTTCGAAAAGTTGACCAGAAAATGACCGTCCGTTGTCTGTAAAAAACGTTGTTGGGTATCAATAAAATTGAAACAAATTTCTTCAGCACCTGTAGACTGAACATGCCAGACTGTTATCAAGTTTGAAAAACTATCTATGAAGAGCAGAAAACTGAAACTCTTCCAGTGTCCAAAGTCAGTGTGTAATCTCTCAAATGGTGTTTCTGCTTTAGGCCATGCTTTAAAATTAGTCGCCGAGGACCGATTTTTCATGTGAGCACAAGGGTTAAAATTTTGAATAAACTCATCTAGATCCTTTTCCTTTCTCGGCCATCAGACGGTATCATTAATCAATTGTATAATCTTTTTCTCTCTGACTGTTGATTATGTATTTTCGTGTAAGGCAAGCGTAGATTTCTAGGCAAAATAACACAATAGCCTTTCCATAAACATCCTTTTGTTAGTGTGATTTGATGTCTCTTTGCACAGTAAATTTTGATTTCTAGCGTGTCATATCGCTTACCCAACTGTGCAGCCCCACCTTGCTGTGCCCAGTGACTAACCTTCTGTAATACTAAATCCTGTGACATTGCGTGAATGACGTCTTGAAGCAGTAATGGTCCTTCCATCAATTGTAGTACACATTACTGTGAAATGTCACTGTTCCCCGTTTCTTGCTTTAGCGGCATGCGAGAGAAGAAGTCGCCTAGGTCTATCTTTTTCGTGTATTTAATATCATGGTCATAGCCTGCCACAAAAAGTGCCCAGCGTTGGAGCCTTGCAGCAGCTGTTTTGGGAATTTCTTTGCCGTCTAAAATCAATTTAACTATCAAGGAATCGGTCAAGATCTTAATTGATCGCCCATACCCATATCTCTGAAACTTTCGCACTGCAAAAATTACTCCATGCAAGTCCCCACTCAAACTGTGAACACTGTTGTTCGGCTTGTGTAAGTGCTGCTGATGCGCAAGATAGTGTATGTAAGTTTCCGTTAACTAGATTAAACAATACCGCTGTTACTCCGGTTTGACACGCGTCTGTCATGACGATAATCTCCGCTTCCGCGGATGCAAAATCTAAGAGTTAGTAATTAACTCTTTTACTAGCTTGAACTCCCCGGGTTACAGTTACTGGTCTTCCATCAGGCGCCTCCCCAGGTGGCGGATCGGGGAATGCCGACCAGATATGGTGAGTAGAGTGATGGCACTTGGCGTCGTTTTAGGCCTCAAATTTTAGAACCAGATTTGGGTACTTTTTATAGCTAGATTTGGTTACTGTTTATTCTCTTCTATGACCCTTATTTTTAATTGTTAAAAGAGTAGTATTATTTTGTAAAAGAGTATGAGCCCCTTTTTTCAACCCCTATTTAAGATGGCATAAAAGGCTATGAACACATTTTTCATCCCCTCTTTCGCAGCCCTACCTCGACCTAACCCACAGAATATAGCATACCTCCGTGGGACCCCTAATAACGCGTATTAAATTTTGTAAAAGAGTACGAGCTGTTTTTGCGATATGGGTGCCTAATGGTTAGTAATTGCCAAAATCTCGTCGGATCATCACCAAACTTTGGATTTAGGTAGATTATGATGACAACGACAAGCGATTTGTAAGGGAAGGTCTTTCGATTTATTTTTGCGATATTTTGAGCCGTTTTCGAGATATTGGGGTTATTGGTTCCTAATTGCCAAAATTTAGTCAGAACTTGACCAAACTTCGGAATTAGTTAGATTATGATGAAAAACGACAAGCAGTTTATAAGGGAGATTTCTCGATTTATTTTTGCGATATTTTGAGCCGTTTTCGAGAAATTGGGGCTAATGGTTCCTAATTGCCAATTTTTTTCGGAACTTGACCAAACTTTGGATTTATTTAGATTATGATGAAAAACAACAAGGGGCTTATAACGGGAGAGTGTAAATTTAATAATTAATATTTTTTATTTTTTGCAAATTTAGTGGAGTTTAATACACTAATACAGAAAAAGTTTTCCCGTAAATTTTTATACTAGCATATTAATAGTTGTTATTATTAGGAATTAATATAATACTATATTATAAAAATACCTCTATTTCTTTTATAGTTACTTGATAGTAGTAAATAAATATAATACGTTATTATAAAATCATCACCATTATAGTTACTTGCTTAATAGCAGAATATTATTAAAAATGCACAACCATTAACTTTATACTTACTTAGTTCGTGTAATTAAAATGGAGAAGTTTAATATAGTAAGCGAATCTCAACTATTATAAACGCTTCAAAGACAACGGCTCACTAAAAGCAGCGCGCATGGGGAGAACAAAATAAAATGGGTGGAAAAAGCAATGAGGGAGTTGGTAATGCAAAATGTACTTCAACATCATCAGGTCGGCCTAACTTTCATTAGCCAAAATAACCCAGATAAATCCTTTTACATGTCATTTAGACAGGAAAGAAATATGAGTAGTGAGCATGTGTGGACAGCCCTGGAGAAAGTAATCCAGTCAAACACATCGTTTTTGTATCAGGATCGTTTCGTGGTATACTTTCATCATGTCGAGTTGCCTACAGGCGAGGGGCGTGTGAAACAAAATTTTGCCACAACGTCAGCACATACAGCCGGTAATCGAGGTATTGTTCGTATAAAAATACCGATAACCGTTGTTTGGCTCATGCTTTGGTCGTCGCCAAGGGATTAATGGCGGTAAAAAAAGACAAACAGAGGTATTGGAATCAGTATCCGAAATTTTGTGGTTAGTGAAGTGTCTGCGTTATGCAAACAAGCAGGTGTAAATTTAAATAATGGTGGAGGTATACCCGAACTACAAAAATTCCAGAACTGCCTAACAGGATATAATATCACTGTATATAATGGCTTTTCAGTTGAAAAGGTGTTCTTTGAGGGCCATACCACCGGCAAAACAATTAATCTTATTCTTAATGATAATCAATATTACGTAATTACCAGCTTAACAGCGGCCTTCTCGTGCAGTTACTACTGCAAAAAATGTCATAAGAAATATTGTAATAAAGACCGCCATGTGGCGAAGTGTAAATCTTTATGCGCCAAGTGTCAATCAAAACCGCCGTGTACCACCTTGAGCAGCTGACTTATTGTAAGGAGTGTAATAGAGGGTTTTACGGCGCAGGGTGTTTTGTAAATCACAAGCACGATGCTTTATGTAATACCCTGCGAGTTTGCAATATGTGTCTCAAGCCTTGTGTTATTAGGAAAGGGAGTAATCCACATATTTGCGGGGCGGCGTTCTGCACTGTCTGCTGTGACATGATGCCTCCGAGGCATTTATGTCATATCTGGCCAGTCCCTGCAAATGGATGATGATGTTTTATGATATTGAGTGCAGGGAGGATAAAGTAGTTAGTGATGGGGTGTCGGAACATGAGCCAAATTTTGTCGTGTGTCAACAGGTATGCTGTAAGTGTTGGAGTAGTGAACAGTGAAGCAATTGTAGTCAAAATCAACAGGTATTTTACGGCGACGGCTGCATTGATCAATTCCTTGATTATTTGACTGTAAGACGGCCAGGTATTGATAAGCTTATCTGCCTCGCACATAATGCAAAAGCCTACGATAGCCACTTTATCCTGTGCAGCATGATGATAGAAAAAGAGTGGACACCCAGTGTAATAATGCAGTGGTGTAAAATTATGTCAATAGAATATTTCTATTTAAAATTCATCGACAGCCTTAATTTCCTGCCGATGTCTTTGATCAAACTAAGTGATGCTTTTGATCTGCTCCTGACTAAAGGGTGTTTCGCCCACTTATTCAACACTACTGACAACCAGGTGTATTGTGGGAACAGCCTAGAATAGCCTTTTATGATGTGGGTAATTTGAAGGATGGACAACGGGAGGTATTTGAGAAGTGGCATGCAGGTGAGAAAAAGAGGCTGGGCGATAATGGTTTTATATTTAAAGATCAGCTCATACAGTATTGTGTAGGGGACGTGAATTTACTTCGGGGAGCGTGTGTCAAATTCATGACAGAATTTCACGCGCTAACTGATGTGAATCCTTTCCTTGAAATAATCAGTATAGCTAGTGAGTGTAATTTGGTGTTCGGTAGGCGGTTCTTACAGCCAGAGACAATAGGTATCATCCCGCATAATGAGTGTCGATGGCACGATACTCAGTCTGTGGGGGCAGTCCAGTGGTTGGTACACGAGGCGCAAAATCTTAATATTAACATTGAACATGCAGGTAATGGTATGGAAGCTACAGTCAAAGGAGGATTCAAAGAAGATGGGTAGGCCCTATACAAAGACCAAGAGCACGTCTGGGAGTATCAGGGCTGCCTCTACCACGACTACCCACGGTGCTACCTTATAGCGCGTGACAATCTGTGTTCAATGACCCCTACAGCACTTTCAATACGCGCTATGAGAGCACATGTGCTAAAATTACCCGCTTAAAAGAACTGTGGTACATTGTACATGAAATGTGGGAATGTCAGTGGCGTCGCCAGCTTCGAGACCACCCCGAAGTACACGATTTTGTTCGCAGCCATCCCGCAACAAAAAAGACAAATCTAGCCTCGCGATTCCTTGTATGGGGGCCGTGTGGACGCAACAAAGCTATACTATAAGGTGAAACCAGGGGAGAGGATTAGATATGTAGACATAAATTCCCTTTATCCCTACTGCTGTAAGGTAAAGAAATACCCCGTGGGCCACCCAAAGATCTATGTAGAGGACAGCGTGTGTCCGAATATCTCAACATTTGAGGGGATAATAAAATGCACTGTCTTGCCACCGGGCAATCTTTATCATCCGGTTCTCCCCTATCGGACAAGCGGCAAATTATTATTTCCTCTTTGCAGGACATGTGCGGACACCTGCCACAGCGCAGACGAGGAATGCACACACACCGATACAGAGCGGCTCTGACCGGTGTGTGGGATGTGGATCAGAGCCCTGCAAACCCAGGCCCGAAGACGGCCCGGCCCGGCCCGGCTGGATCTGTATACTTTGACCGGCCCTACCCGGCCCGGCCCGGCCCGAATCTCGAGCCGGGCACAAACGGGCCGGGCTGTAAACGGGCCGGGCAGGGCGTAAACGGGCCGGGCAGGGCTTAACCGTCTTGAGAACAACCAAGTCTGATAATTCAATTTAATGTTTCAATATTCAATGGAAAATGACATATGTGTCTTCATAACATTGCAGTTTCTATTTTTCCTTCTCGAATGGGAAAATCGTGTGAAAGGTTACCCAAGGGTTTCTTTCTATATCTCCATTCTGTCTGTCTATTTGTTATCAGTGGTTGTTCTGACCATACATCATGTGGTGGTAATAGTACTAGCATTAGCACTAGTAGTAGTAGTAGTAATAATAATAATAGTAGTTTTAGCACTATTATTATTATTAGTAGTAATAGCAGTAGTCACAATGGTAGTAGCAGCAGCAGTAGTAGTAATAGTAGTAGTAGTAGTAGTAGTATTAGCAGTAGTATTAGCAGCAGTAGTGGATGCAGCTTCCAATACAAAATAAACTATTGATAACGTATCACGTGATATAGATTCCGGATACGGCCATCTTGGCCAAATTAGCAAATTTCGATTTCCGCATTGAAATCCACAAGGAAACGATAATGTAGTCAGCATGACAAGCGAAGCTTGAAATTCTAATCGAACAATCCTCAACGTGTCACGTGATATAGTTTCCGGCAGTCATATTAGCAGATAGTTTCATTTATGACCATAATTTATGAGCTTAATGCGTAATGTATCTAATTCCTATATAATCCCATGTTAAAAATTAACGATTTTTAGAAAATGTTTTCTTATTTAGAGATGATATACACTTCAAAGGACTTCAGATTCGTGTTTGCCATATCGAGTTTGGGAAAAAGCAGGTTGCAGATGGACGATTAAACGAACTGGAAGCTCTCCAGGACGCCATTTTGAATTTTTTGAGACAAATAAAACTATCTGCTAGAAAAGTGGAACAAACGTCATTTCGCTCAGAATGACACACCGAGAAAAATAGCTATCTCGGATTTTCCATAATACATGTCATCACTTAGTTGCGGCGGCCATTTTGTGAATTATTTACATGTTAATATCTCGCGTTATAAT
>JAGDQP010002159.1:0-46770 GCA_022664845.1 Lepisma saccharinum
GAGGGGCTGAAATCGGACACTTTCCTTTCTCGATTCTTTTTGTGTGAGAGAATGTTTTCATTGAGTACTCAATATTTCTTCAGGGTGTATACCATACGGGAATGAGTCGGGAATTTGAAACGGTCGGGAAAAAGCAGGAATTAGCCGGGAATTTTCTGATTATACAAAAAAAAATCCGGGAAAATGGTTAATGGTTTATGCAACTATATATATATATATTGTGTGTGTGTGTGTTGGATGAAGAATTCGCGATGTGCATTGCATAAATACAGTATTTCTTATTTGTTACGGTTATCGTCGCTTATCGAAAAGCATGGGAAGTGCCAAGAAATTAAGAATTTATCAAGTGATTGCATATGAGAGCTCTCCCCGTACTTTTCGTTTTAATCTTACATAAAAGAATTATTTTTTACTTTTTAGTAGGAATTTTGAAAAACAAGTTTGTAAAAATTAAGCAATACCTCTTGGGATCTACTTGTCTTTTTTTTTTTAGGAATGTGTACTATCTGTTTAAAGACTCACGTAGTCGCCGTGGTTCATTTATAGCTGTCAATAATTCTTCAATATTCCTACTGAAGGTTTGTAGTGTGAGATGGCTCGAGAACATTCTAGTAGCCAGAAGAGCCTTAGATACTATTGAAAATGTTAAGAAGTTTGCTGATTTTGTCATGAGAACAAAATTCAAACCATCCGGAACTCACCCAGTTTCAAGAAAATCTCCGCAGCTGTTGATGATAAACTGTTGAAACCGAAGATAGTTTTCTTCTAATCAGTTGCCGAAGACCTGGAGCCGTTTTTGAAAGAGTTTCAGACAGATTCACCGATGGCTCCTTTTCTTCACGGAAACCTCTTGAAACTTCTGAAAAAGTGTATGGGAGGGTGGTCAAAGAAGAGGTGGTAGATGTTGCCGCTGCAACAAATTGAGATGACTGAAGAAAACTTGAAAAGAACCACATCTATATTGAGATTGGTTATGGGACTCGTGCTGCATAGAAGAAATGCCCTGGCGTGAAAAATGTTGAAATTCTGAACTTCAGGGAAGATTGTAAAATGTGCTTGGTTAGCTCAGTAAAGAAGTGACTTGAAAATGTCCGCTCAAGTATCCATTAACGAGGCACGTATAATTTTAAATCCTCACAAAATATCGTTCAGTCCAGATGAAGCATTGTCACCGATGACAAAAGCATTGGATATTCTTGTATCATCCAATGTGATAGCTGCTTCTGTGGCACAGAATGGAGATAGGCAGTTCAGGGAACTCTTTAGTCAAGAAAGGGTAAAAATTGATATGGAAGCTTATTCCAAGAAGGAAACCAGGTTAGATACTTTCTGGATGGGCCTACTGAAAGATGAAGAGTTCCGGGACTTGAGGGGGGAAAAAAATACCATACTCTTGACCACCTCGCACGGGAATGCTTCCGTTGAGAGGAGCTTCTCAGTCAACGGAGATATTTTAGTGGAAAACCTCCATGAAGATTCAATTATTGCACAACAATTCGTATACGATACCATAGTAGACGCAGGATTTGAAATCGGTAAGGATTTGCTGCTGTCGGTAAAGATTTGCTGCTGTCGGTAAAGAACGCTAATTCCGTGAGTGAAGTTGGTGCCAAGGAGTGTGCTAATTGTTTAGAAAATTTATATTTACATATTTAAAGATGTGATGATTTTGAACTTTGAAAGCTATTTAATAGAGATTCTTTTAATTGAGTTATGTTCTTGCAAAATATATATTTCACTAGCAACCACTTTTTTGGCAAATTGATTTCATTTGCATTTTCCTGTCACGATTATTGATTGAAAAAAAAAAATATTAATACAATACAGTAGAGTCTTGTTTATCCGACATACCATCGCAAGAAAAAGCATCAATCGGCAACAAGAACTGCAAGTTGTGAATATAGGCTCCTGACTCGACCGCGTGGCGCGCCAGTCTACACTATGACTCATGTATCTGTCATTCAGTGCATGAAGGATGATGATCAGTATGAAATAACTGATGAAGAAATTGTTATTTTTTCCTGTTTTATTGTAAAACACGATTATTAGGTTCGTAATGTGTAAAATTATAATACGGTTTGACGTTTAATAGGCTTTTTCATAACACCTCCCTATTTTCCGATATTTTCGCTTATCCGACGTTTATGTCGGATAAGCGAGATTCTACTGTATTTTCCTTTGTATTTTGGTTTGCAGAATAATATTTTTACGTGGAGAAACTACATTATGTTATTTATGTAGGTTGGGAATTTCAGACACGCATCAGGGAATTGGTCGGTAATTTAGTGAGTGGAAATTAGTAGACACCCTGTTCTTAAACCGTTACATATTTTTTCTTCTACATTTCTAGAATTTCATATCTCAACAAATAGAGATGGGTCGCTACCAGAATTTGTTGTTATTCCCGATACTTATTTCTAACCTTCGATACTTGATATTTGATATTCCATACTTTTTTTTACAATGTATTAAATATTACATACATTATTTAAATTTAAAATGTAAGTGTATTGCTTTCCTATAATTTAACTCTCTCCTGAGTCATAGATGCCTAAAGGTCATAAATAAAATGAAAATTGAAGAAGCTTTAAGATGTAAATTATAGACCTAACGTTCTACCATGGGAGTATTTTCAGAGAAATAATATTAGTCCAAAAGATATCGAATATCTTACTCGCATTAGTTTCGGTATCGACCGATGCCGATACTTTGCAAGTATCGGTAGTAACGAGATATCGAAAGTATCGTGAACCCATCACTAGTAGGAATTTTTTTCTCCCCCGTAGTGTTGTCACTTTCTAAAGTTACTAGATTAAAATTAATTTCTGTGTGGTAGTTTTTCACATACAGAATCGTAAAATTTTGTTTCAGTGATATTTATTGTAAAGTTATGTGCGTTTTACTGAGAGTATTATTATTCTTTTCAGGAAACCGATCGTAGTAAACGGTTTGATTACCTTCTTCAGCAGACGGAGATATTTACTCATTTCATGTCCGGAAATCAACGGGATAAGCCTCCTTCAAGTCCACTGAAAATTAAGCCTGGAAGACCGAAGAAGATCAATGTGGAGCAGCCAAGGGTGTCAGAATCGGGCGAGTAAGTATATTCATAAACTATACAAACACTCAAAGAAAAAAGCAAAAGTTAAGATTTATTATATGGATGATGTAATTTCAAAATGTTAAGATTTTCATTGCTGACTTGAGACTAAGATCTGAGTGTTCAAATTAGTTCTACCATATCATACTTCAGATATGATTGTATCCGTGGCCCCCAGATTTTCGGGGAAAATGGAAAGATTTTTGAATAGAGAATTTACGAAACTGTCTCGAACACGATGCATGCACTAAGCATAAGTTAATCAACAGAAAAAGGTTTATAGGCTGTAAGAACCCTTGTTTATTTATATCTGGTATCGAGATCTATATGAGAAGTCCCTTTCAAAAATGGCTATGGCTGCCGTTTCTGTATTGTATACGTTTGTTCGCGTTAATAGCCTCTGAAATGGCTAATCTGTTTCTGTAGTTTATTCGACCTTTTCCTAGATTTGTTTTCGTTTAGCTGTGCGCCGACGATCAAACTTCTTGCACACAATCTTTCCTTTAATTTATACAATTGTCTCTTACTCGCCTATATACAGTGTTAGCCATCTATTTCATTCAAAAATGCATGAGCACTTGTCTGGCCTATCTTACAGACTGTTACCTTGCGTAGTAAATGACTGATGTAAGTCTGGAATGCTTTGAAATTACTCTCTTAATAGCTTCAAAATAGTTCCTTTTTTGAAGCATGTCTCTTCCGTAGTGGGTTACAATCTGAGCATATTCGATTGATAACGATAGGGAGACCAGCAGTCTGAAAAAGTCAGGGTATTTTTTTTTAATCAGAGGAGTCAGGAAATTACAAGATTCCTCCGTGTTTTGCCGGATTTGTGGATGTTCCTGCGCATAGAGCGGAGCATAGAAGGTTGTTACATATGCTTGCGGGAGTTTGTGTTCAAGCTACAAACGTCCGGTCACCCCGTACTTCTAACCCAACCAAAGCTATTTCATATGTTGATCCTGCTTTTGCGCGTGGAAGGTAAAATTAAACTTATTTCTCCCTATCTTTTTCCTTAAATAAGTGTCAATGACAATTTGGAGAAACGTGAATTTAGTCTGAAAAACGGAAAAGTAGTTTTTTTTGTTACTGTTCGTTGGATACCCTGAAAGAGCAACTTGGAAATCAAGCTAAATGAAAATTTTTAAATGTGGTACGTAAAGAGATGGTGCGAGGCAGTTATGTACTTAACGTGTAATCGGGACCGATCTCAGTGCGATTTTACATTTTCAGTGTCCGGCTTGACACGAGTCCGACCAGAAATCGGGACTGGTCGGTCGGAAAAGTGGATGATTGGTTTGAATTGAATTGAATTGAAATTGTCTTAATTGAAGCGCGCAAAATTTAGCCTATGGCTGTTCTGCCACCTAACCCTTGTCAAAATAAAAGTACGGTTACAATATTACAATAAAAAATAAGAATAACGCACAGTAGTCACTAGTAAGGGCAATACAACAATAGTAGAATTACATGAAATATACCACATTAGTAATATATGCGAAATACAATAACAGGAAACAAGAAATTTCGTCACCCACTTTTCTTGCCGGCTCGGCCTGTTCTTCAGTTGGGCTCAGATCGAGCTTTAGGGTGTGGATGTAAAATTGGACCCGATTGCAGGACTTGGAGTGATGAGAGAACTATCACCAACTTTTATTCTTTTCTCTTCCCAACTTCTACATGAATTCCGATGATGATTATATTATTAATCGAAACGTCGACAGTCTGATAAATCTTTCTATTTACAGAAGAGAAGAGGTCTGCGTATAGGTATATATTTTAAATGAATTTTGTTTAGGGAGCAAATCCTGTCAATTATTCCTGAGTATCAGAATATTCTGAATACATTGATCACACACATACTGAAACTATCTGGCCTTAATTAACTACAAGTAAGGGCTTAACAGGTAAGCAAAATGCGCAGAGAGATTATGTAGCAAAAATCAACGTACGTGCAATTGAAGCTCCGTGGAGCCAGTGTGAAGTAATAACACAATTCAAAATTTAATAGTGAAGAAAACGAGAAAAGCTGTTATCTAAAATTTTACTTTTTTTCCAGCCATCGACATCGAAAAACGGAGCAAGAGGAAGACGAGGAATTATTGGCCGAAACAAATGCTCATCTTCGCATTATCACGAGGTTTGATGTATCCCCTCCGTACATTAAGGGAGGTGAACTTCGAGACTACCAAGTCAGAGGTCTTAATTGGATGATTTCGTTATATGAGAATGGAATCAACGGTATTTTAGCTGATGAGATGGGCTTGGGTAAAACCCTTCAAACGATCTCTCTTTTAGGGTAAGTACTTGTGCTCTCATGAATTCTAATTATTACTTTCAACTATTACTGTAGATGCCAACTAAATTCGTAATTACAATTACTTATTTGCCTTAAATGAGCTCGCACATATTTTTTGCCAACAAATTTCATCTGTTGCATCCTGTAATTGAGATAAGATGAAGTAGTGGGAATGGGACACGTTAGTGATAATTTCATATGGGGGGGAGGTACCTGTACTTCGCTTTAAGTAGAAACCTCAGTAAGGTTCGGCTTCCACGTTTTATGCTTAGAAGCTACGTGCTTACTTAGGACATAGATCAATATTCAACGAAGACGAATCAGCACTGGAGAGTAGGCTCGGGTATCCGTACAGCTCATGTCAACCATGTTAACAGGCTGTCCGCTCAGTTACTTCAGATGAGTACCGGGATGTTACCTTGAATCATTGTTTCCTTCTCCCAAGAACAGAGAAAGTTGACTGAAAGTTCCTCTGAAGCTCATAAATATGAAGGATGATATGTGATATGTGAAAGTTCCTCTGAAGCTCATAAATATGAAGGATATATGTTGAGGATTTCTTTTACAGAGATCACAAAGTCATAATTAAGATGTCTTTCAGCGTAAGTGGACGCGGTATTTACAGAAGCAAAGCTGAGAGCAAGTACGGATTTTGAGGGTTCCCACTGTCCTGGGAAACCTGAAAAAAATCGGGGAATTCAGCGTACAAGTGAAAAGTCAGGGAATGTTAAGTATGGACTTTATTGCTTGTCTGAATGTATTGTTTTAAACCTTCATTTTATTAGGGTACGAGTTCTTATGTAATAAGACGTGTCTGAAAGAGCAGAATTTAATGGTTTTAATTTTCCACATAAACGAAATCAGAGCAGGGCTTACACTAACAAAATCCATGAAAATTGTTGGCTTCACTAGGCCCTATTTCTATTAGTAAATCACTACCTGCGTCGTACATGCACTATGACCCAGCGAAAAAGAGTTTAAGAACATTACAGTAGTTGGGAAGAGTTTCTTTCTGAGCTCAGATATACTTCATGTCTAATCGTGTTTAGTAATTGTGGCACGTTACTTTTGAAATGGTAAATACAGTGTAGCCCTTCTATAACGAATTTAAAGGGACCAGCAAATGAGTTCTTTATATCCGAACTTCGTTATAAATAGACTCACGTATTTTCCTGAATTACGGGGGGAAGAAAAAAGATTTTTCTTCAATTTTCCCTCGTTAACTTCGTCTATAATTTTCACTTTTGTCTCTAGAGATATTACTTTCCTTTTGTTAGCCATCTTTCAGTCCAGCGATGCACTAACACGAGTTAAAATTCAACTTGGCGGCGTGTAAATTCTTACACCTACCTACCAGATTACAGCAACCGAAAGCACCTCACTCTCTACTTCTAACACAATAAGTTCCGCTGAAACCGAGATTTATTTTTACCCTGGCTGTCATCCAAGTGGAAGGAGAAGTAGTGTCATGCCTGGCTTGTACAGCGAGATAAGGTGAAATCCCATCGTCTGAAAAGGCATTGCGATTTTAAAAGTATTGGATTTCTAATATTTGCACAAAAGCCAAATGAGAAATGGATGAGAATAACTGAAAACCAGTTTTGCGGAACCTGAGTAATGCATCACCAGAAGCAAAGAGGAGGTCGGGGTGGGGGTAGAATTGATCTGGATACTTAGCTTGCAGCTGTGAACAAAAGAAAGTTGATTTGCTCTGTTCTTCTCCTCTCGCCCTGTTTCAAAACAAACGGGAAGGGTGTTCACGGCCTTCAGCCTTTTTGTACTTCCGTCTTTACATGTAAACAATAGCCACGAAGAAGCGGAAAATCAATACGTCTGAAACATGAACCCATTTTGATAACTTCACTAAAAGCGGTCTTGACGGGGATTTCATTTATGTTCGCAATATCCAATAATTCGCTATATTCGAGTTCGTTATAAATGGGCTGCACTGTAGTTTAACAATCTGGTTTGGTACAGGTATTAAAAGTAGAGCCCAGTAGAGTTAGGTGGGAGCTTATTGGTGTAACCTTTCTTTCATGATGTCCAATATGATATTGTAACTGAGTCTCGTCACCTTGATAATTTAGTGTAATCTCAAGGGTAGAGAGAGTCATATACAGTCATGCGAAATTGGAAGCAGATTGGACTAACCGTTTTCTCATGATGCCCAGTTTAATTGTTAATAATAAATCGAGTCTTACCATGAAAATAGTAATAACCTGGAAATAGTAATGCGGCAAAAATATGGAGTGTGGTGCACTGTATCACCACACCAAGTATGAATGGAATACGTTTAACCGTTCTTATGTAATTCGTCAAAATATTTTTTTTATTTGTTAAAAGCTGTTGTTACCGTGGAAACCAACATAAAGAAAATAACTTACGTCACTCATCGGTTCTAGTATTATCATTGTGTCAAATTTGGTAAATATCTGTAGGAGTATTTCGCGAACAACGAAATGCAGATTCCATGGATATAGGAACTCAGCTGCTAACATTTGCTTCGTTCCTTTTTTTTTTTTTTATTTATTTATTTATTTTCAGATGTACTGTGTTTTCATTACAATTAAAGAAAATGGAAAGAGTATAGTTCCCATTATTTTGCCCCGTATTTTGGTGCTACGTTAACCTAACAGAATGTAAAATAGAAATATTTGATTCTTAATTAGCTTTTATCTTTTGAGTATTAAGACTTATAACTTTCTTTCCAGGTATATGAAACATTATCGTAGCATCCCAGGACCTCATATTGTAATTGTTCCCAAGTCTACATTAGCAAATTGGATGAATGAATTTAAGAAATGGTGTCCATCTTTGAGAGCAGTGTGCCTTATAGGTGACCAGGAAACTAGAGTAAGTGAATATTATAAAATTTTGTATGATGCAATCAAGCGTTGAGTCAAGAGAACGTATAGCCATGTTCAAAAATGTTTAACACTAACTCAAACAGCTTCTAATTGATAGTGATAAGATGGCTTAGTAACTGCGTGGCGTTAGGCCAACACATAACAAATAATAGACTTATTTGCTTGAGTGCTTCAAACAAAATGGTTATTAATTTAGTGCAGTATTTCTCAATCTCCGGACCGCGACCTTTATACCGGATCCTGACGGGAAGAGGCTGAACATTTTCTCCTGCTTACGAGTGGCTGTAACCCAGTTTTAAGGATCAGTAAACATGACACAAAGCATCCCACTAAATCAACTTTTTTCAAATTTAAGAATCGGGGGTATTACTCCCAAAGAATGAAAATTGTCTCGCTGAGACATTCTCAAGAGCTAGTAACATGGAACGAAGTTTTTGTACTCCTGGAAAGATAGTAATATTAATAAAATAATTATCACGCTTTCTGTCTCCCTCCCACTCAAATAAAGATCACTAACTGCGAATCATTTTTAATATTAAAGTCTTTGTGAATTTTTTTTATTTCTAATTTATTGTACATTAAGACGTAGTTGTGATTGTAAATAGTATGTTGAACTTCTGTGTGACCGTGCATGCTATTTAACTTTAGCACGTTCGTTTCCTGTGGACTTACGTCCAAACCAATCCACACATGTGGTGAGTTGTTATACTTTGTCCATAGGCTTATGGTGGGTGGGCTTGGCACGAGGGATATGCAATGAAATATCTCCAGACGCCATCGGATAGCTTCGTTTTTGTTCGTTCTTTCCTCTTACTAAATTTTCGCCTACTTCCACAAAATCTGCTTTGAATGGAGAACCTCAAGCATGAAAGAAACTCTACAACGTTGTCGCATCTACACTCAGCAGTTTCAGCTCACCGTGACAGACTGCAACTGCATTCTTGTTGCTAATTTGCCTAAAAGCTTGGCAACAGTGTTCCAGGGACAAAACACTCACACTTCCACCGATTTAATAAAACAACTCAATCTGCTGCTTCATCACTCACACAATCAATAGCTCAAAAATTTCTCTCTCTCTCATTAGCTGCTCTTTCGTAGTTCTTTTTAGCTCTTTAAGGTCGCCCGCCATAAGCCATTGGACAAAGTATAACAGTTTATTTTCTTTATAGGATACTTCAAAAGTACCTAGTTTGATTTGAATCTGGGATGTTATGGCTTGTAGTCACGCGCTTTTCTTTGTACCACTGAGTTTTTTTAATATAGAATTGAATTTATAGGAGATTGTGTAATATTTGATTCATATAGAGATCATGTTTCAAAAGTGAGGATTATGCCGTCAACTTCGCCTGGCAAAAACATTTCACCAGTGGGTCCCTAGAACCGATCAACATAATTTTTGCCGGCCCGCGACTTCAAAAACGTGGGAACACTTATTTATTTTAATCACACTTCATGTGCATTTTCAAATACATCCATCCATAATAATAATAAATGTTCGCCTGAAAAGCCTTCCGGAAGAGGCAAAAAGCATTTTGCGAAGAAATTGTTAACCGTTATTAAAAGGAGGTAACTGATTACCATTTTTAAGATTCATAAAATTATTTATCTGTATATATTACATCTTTGCGCATTAATGTTTATGGATTTAAATCTTTGAGCTAGAACCACATTTTAAATGTTATTCCGAAATGGTTTTGTGCCAGTGTTAGTCTTGTACATGAAAGCATGTGCATTGTTGGATAAATTTCGTTTCGTTGATTATTTTAACCCTGTTTAACTGACCCCAAAAATGTTTGGTCCCGTTTGATTTCTCTTTGACCACAACCAGAGCAGTCGAATTTCATATTTGATTTCAACGAACCTCGATTTATTCGTCCATTTTAAATCTGTTAACTCTGAAACTTGCCGACCCTTTTCATTTCTTTAGCTTTCTCCATGTTAAGAGACCTCGGGGTGGCGCGCTCGCTTTTTGTGCGCGTGGTCACTGGTTCATTTCCCGCCGGGGTCTGTAGAACGGAGTGGTTCGGAACCCATTTTACCGAACAGCAAGCTCGTTTTATACGAACGATTTGAATGTGACTAAAGCTAGCAGGTCCTTTTCATATTATCTTTCTCCATTTTAAGATTTCAGCTTAGCGCCTCAGTGAAAGCGCATAGAAATAACTTTCAGGTCAATGTTCAGCGATCTCGATTTATTGCTGAGCAATCAATCTCGGTTTTAGTCTAATGACCTGAAAAAGTGCCAAATACGTCTCATTTAGTTAACTTGATTAGGCGTGGTTTAGCTTCTACTATGAATTTATTTGTGTTTGTTTCTTTACAGAATAATTTTATCCGAGAGACACTGATGCCAGGAGAATGGGATGTCTGCGTGACCTCGTACGAGATGGTAATCAAGGAGAAAGGCGTGTTCAAAAAGTTTAACTGGAGATATATGGTCATAGATGAAGCTCACAGAATTAAAAACGAGAAATCCAAGCTCTCTGAAATAGTCCGAGAATTCAAGACAACCAATCGCTTGCTGCTGACTGGTACTCCTTTGCAGAACAATCTTCACGAGTTATGGTCACTTCTCAACTTCCTTCTTCCAGATGTATTCAACTCGTCTGACGTAAGTGCTTTTTCTTTTAATCTTCCGGTTTTTTTTTGGTTTTTTTTTATTTATTTATTTATGGTAACAAAAGTGATTTGGAGCAAATATAAATTATTAGAAATTTTATTGAATATAGTAAGTATTAAAGTTAGGATTAAACTGTACAGGGTGGCCACGATATAAAGGGCAAATGTTTGATAAGCAGTAAAGAAAATTTAATATAAGCAATTGAAATTACAAGAAAATATATGTAAAGTTAGAAAAACCTAATGCGTATCGATTTTCTACATAGTTGTCAACTTGGGCAACATTCATGTCGGTGAAACTTGAAGGCTTATTTTGAAGTTTTCGCGTGTCTTTGTCTACTGATCACCACCGGTATTGAATTGAACTCCTCGTGAATGGGATGTTTGTACAATTAATTCCTTAGATGTCCTAAGAGGAAAAAGTTACCTGGCGTAAGGTCTAAGGGAGCGAGCGGGCCATTTAATTGGGCCCTGAAATGCAATTCGTATGCAAGGAAACCAATTACAGTCATTTCCTAAACCATACAAAAAATGCAGCGGATAGTTGAGTGGATTAGCCTCGGTCGATAAGGGTGCAGATTCATGTCTTGCTACAGTGATGCCAACCTGGCCACTTTGTGGCTAAATCTAGCCAATTTGGAAACTTATTTAGCCACCAAAAATCACAATTTTTGGATTGGATTTTATCCACTGCCTATATTTGATTCACTCATGAAAGATACAACGTTTAACATTGGAAATATAGCAGTTTAGCCACTTCTAGATTATAGCCTAGCTACTTTTAGTAGTTTACTGTTGGCAACATTGCTCTTGCATGATGTTTTGCAGACTGAATCGCTTGATTGATACACAGCTTGGCAGATAGCCGACGTTGTGACTGATTTGTGAGAGGAAATTGCTAGTTCCTCAGCCAAGAGCTTTCGACTGTTCTGTACAAACGTTTTTCGGGCGACTTTCTTTCTTAGGATCACAAACACTTGCAGATTGTTTGAATAACGTGTTTATGTGAACATATTGTTTGCACTTTGCCGTACATCTCAGACATTGGACATCTTATCTCGGGGGATACATTTTTGAGCTCTGAATATAGGCCAACACGGACAGTCTTGATTCCGCCATTTTTCTGTATGGCAACGCTGCCAGTGGACAGTTCCTAAAATCAATATGCATACAATAAACAAAAACTTTTAAGGATGTGCGAAACACAGCAGGTTGTTCTTATTTTCGGCATTTTTAGACGTGTCAAACATTTCCCCCTTATATCGTGGCCACCCTGTATATTTGTCATATTCGTTCATTTTAATAACTTTTTTTTATTTGGTGTGAACGAGAGAGAGAGGGGAGGGTGTTTGTGTGTGTGTGTGTGTGTGTATGTATGTATGTATGTATGTATCCGTCCATCCTTCCTTCTGTCCTTCCTTCCCTGAAGTCCATGGAATTTATTAGTATAAATTAATGCATAGTTGTGTTCTTGAAATTAATGTTAATAAAAAAAAATGCACACTTAGATATAAAAACGTTTAATATTGTTGGTCTTTGGTTGTTTCTGATGAAGTCTGCAAATCTGTGATTTTGACACAACTTACTTGATAACTTAAAGGTTACTGAAGATATCTGTAGGAGTTTTAAAAAAGTGAAACTTTGTTCATTAAATCGAGGGTTTACTGTAGTACGAGAGTTCGTTGTTTTGTAGATTGTTCAGTGCCATATAACTCTAAACTGATATTTCTTTCTTTTCACTTTTTTTTTCTTTCAGGACTTTGATGCTTGGTTTAATACCAATAGCTTTCTTGGTGACATATCCTTAGTAGAACGTCTTCATGCTGTAAGTACCTAAGCAGATTTATTAATTCTCTTAAAATAGAAATACATGTGGTATTGTAATAACTGCTGCTTTAAGTAAACTTCGTTAAAGAGACGAAACTCATTTAGCCGATTATTATTAGCATTATTTAATAATTGTAAAATTTTCTGTAGCGTAATACGATAGTTAAGAAATTGAGTTCAGTTTGTTTCTCTCATAATATCTAAAACTTACCGTTCGAAATAAATTTACTAGAAGCAGAAAGTATGAAAATATTCCGATATTGAAGGTTATTTGCATATTGTCCAAAATACAGAGTGCGGCATGTAATGTTATCCATGTTGAGTTGGAAACACTTGTACGGGTTGTGGGAAGGGTGGTTGGGTTCCGTGTGGCCTTTGGATTCAGTGAACAATGGAACGCTAGCCCGCGCAGCAGCGCATATTTTGTGTGGAACAGTTCGTGGTAAGCAAGTCAGGTAGAGATTCGTTGGACATTGTATTATGGTCGGCAACGTGGGTGGGGCTGCACCTTCAAGAGAGAAAAAAAAAAAACGCTCAGTGGCGGGAGATTGGATTCGTACTCGTGGGAACACCGTCCGGTCACCTGAAAGTGTAGAACATGTAAGAACAGCTTTGGAGATGGGTGCACGTCGATCAGAGCGACGGCATTTCCAATTCTGTCATGGTAGACATGTAAAAGACGTTGTATTCAGGACGTATTCTGTAATACCGTATTCAGTTGTATTTACTGCTGTGTTGTACAGTAAATGTGTTATCCTACTTTCAAAATGATTATCGTTAAATGTCGCACCCTGTAGTTTGGTTGTTCCAAATAAACTAATAAATTCCGTCGTATCACTTTTGGGTTCGTGGCAAATGTATGAATCCACTTTCGGTTAACCAATTGTAATCCAGAGTTTAGGTATAATGATTTTTACTTTCCTTCACGAAGTTTATTTTATTAGTATTATTTTTTCGTATTTCATGTCAAAATCTTTATGTTAATGTGATAGAGATAATTCTATCGTGCGATTTTTCGCTTGTAATAGAGGAACTCCAAACGTATATATTTGAGAAATCAGTGACATAGCTTTTCTGTTTCCCGTGCAACTTTTGAGAATCTTTTTGTGGCTGTCCAAAACGTCTTTTGAGAATATTGGTGATAGAAAGAATGTTTTTTAAATCTAGAACATTCATAATCGGTTTTTCGTTTGTAAGAGAAAAGTTTTTGGAAGTGAAGGCAGTTTCTTATTTTCTTCTGTTTCGTATTAGGTTTCTGGAAATTACTAAGTGAAAAAGAAAATAAATGTACCGATTTGAATTAAAAATGACTCGAAGTTGAGTTGTGGAAAGCTAGTTTATATTTTCTTTAGAAATTGAAGCTAGTTTAATTTTTCTGTCTTTATTCTGAACAGCGAAGTAGAATATGTAAAGTAATAATGTGCTTTTCCCCCCCCCCCCCCTCCACATGTAATGTTAGACTTTTTGTAGTGGTACCATTTCTTTAGTTTTGGGAAACTAATTTACATACTAAAGTTGAGTAAGACATCTTTGAACTCTGTATTTTTAGGTGTTGCGTCCGTTTCTGCTTCGTCGATTGAAGTCAGATGTCGAAAAGAAGCTACCTCCTAAAAAGGAACTCAAAGTATACGTTGGTCTAAGCAAAATGCAAAGAGAGTGGTACGTTAACTTGTGTTCATACTGATAGTGTATATTTTAAACATAATGGTCACGAATTGAACCATGAACTTCCTCAGACCCGAAACAAGAGAAAGAAGTTAGTTTGAGAAAAATAAATAAAAACTGCGTATACACACCCAAATGCAGTTGAATAAAGATGATGGTTGAGAGGGTGCGGCATTAGACTTCCCACGTAAGAATTTCACAGTTAAGTAATTGACATTGCAACAGTAGACAAGTATTAATTCCCTGTAAGTTGCATTCTTTAATCGTAAACTTTGTTGAAATACAATCCTCGGGTACAACTTTGAATTGTAATTTCCTCTGCCGATACGTGTTGATGTCATTATTTGTAATGATTTTATGTCATGTGTAACGATACCAGGGAACATTTGGGTGCCTTTGGCTCCGAAATTGCTCATGGTGTTAAAATTCAAATACTTTTTCTTCGTTGTGTTGGTGTGAGAACCAGCAATCCTACCAACTTTCTTAGTCACGAAAGCCTCTGGTTTAAATGTTATGTAAAATTTTCTTGTATCTGTTTACAACTATATATCATACAGTAGAGTCTCGTTTATCCAACATACCATCCCCCATAAAAAAGCATCAATCAGCAACAAGAACTACAAGTTGTAAAGTACTCTATTTTTGTTTCTACCGCGTGGCGCGCCCGTCTGCACTACGCGTATGACTCATGTGTCTGTAATTCAGTGCATGAAATAACTGATGAAGAAATTGTTATTTTTTCTTTTTTTTAATATATATAAAACATGGTTATTAGGTTCGTAATGTGTAAAATTACAACGTAGTTTGACGTTTAATAGGCTTTTTCTTAACACCTCCTAGTGTTTTCATGTTGCCAATGAATGTGGGAGAAAACACCCATGGTTGAGTGCAAGATTGATCCTTATTCTTTGCTTTGTAAGATAAATAGATATCAGTGTGAAAGGTGTGTCGAATAGTTATATTCTACACCCGTAGTAATTAGATACTTTTACTGGTAGATCGTACTTCCGTTGCAAATATGAAACCTGTCTTGAATGATGGGATTTCAAGGTTATTGTGGGTATTTTCTCCCTTCTGAAGCGTTCTTGCGGTCTGTAATGAGAAAAAGATAGTTCAGCGACTGAGTAATTCAACAACAGCAGTTACACGTATTACTCGTTTTGAATTATTTACCACGGGCCACCATCGACTAAGTTTTCTTCCTCCAGGGTGTTTAGTTTTATACCAGGCAAATTGCGAGATATGGTACTTCAACTCAGGCCCTGGCCGATTGTCTCTCGAATCCTTTCCCTTACCGTGTCCTGGCCTGGGCAGAAAATAAATAAAGGGCCATAAATGAATTCAGTTCAGTTCGTTTGAATTGTTGAATTTACCGTTCTAAAGAAGCTTGTCAGTTCCTAAGAACGAAACAAAACTTTCAGCCTTTATTTAAATGGGCTTCGAACCAGTGTTCAGTGCATACTATTGCGTGTATGTTTTGTATGTGCTGCTATCATGTATATGCGACTGGTACAGTGTCTATATTACTGTTTCAATTGGCAAAGTATTGATTTGTTAGCAGGTCGCATTTCAGTTATCCCAAAGGAACTTGTGAGCTTTTGAGATCGGGAACTACAGTTCTTATTATGTAGTCTCCGAACCACTCCGTTCAATAAATCTCTACCAGATTTAAACCCGGGACGATGTGCACAAGAAGTATTAGGACCGAGTACGTAATTACTTATGAATACAATGCAGCTCTGTGAGTAGTCCTTTCAATTTAAAATGATTAGACATTTATCATAATGTAATGAATCATGCCATTATTTAGTTTCTTACTAGCGCCTATAACCGTAGTTTATTTAATATATAGCGTTGTAATTTAGTTAATCCCTTCATCAATTTCTTGCCGTGCATCCGAGAATAAGTACCAATCAATGGAAGTATTTTCTTTAATCAGAGATCCTTTATTACATTGTCATAGGAACAGTAACAAAGCGTATTCGCCAGAACATCGCTACCTCTTTAACACCTGCATTAGGTAGAGGATAATTGTAGAAAATAAACTTAAAATGAAGGAAAGCCTAGCCTTGCCAAAAACCTGTTTGTGTTATTATGTCCTTACTAGAATTACAGACTGCCGAAACCGCAAAACGTTAAGAAAACAATCCTCATTTACAAGGTTTAAGGAAGAATAAAAGGAGAAACAGGAGGATGAAGATGGCTGAAAAGGTACTAATAATCAGCTTCATTCTAGGTTCAGCATCGACAGCGTTGCACCACCGCCGTAGGAGGCGATGTCAAGTGAGGTGGCTCCAGTGTTGCCAGTTTGTGAAGGAGGAAAATCAACATTTTTTTTTTTTTTTTTTTTAAGCAACCAATCTTCGTTGAGTGTGCCTGTGTGCAAATTTAATTTTGGTTGGTTGCTTTTTCATTCTTGAAAAACAACCACCAAAATTACATTTGTACACGGGCACACTCAATAAAGATTGATTACTTTTTTGAAAAACATTTATTCAGAGAAGAAATATAGTAAATAACCAAACCACCGTTGATTTTCCTCTTTCACAAACTGGCAACACTGAATCCATATCGCCTCCTACGGCGGTGGTGCAACGTTAACGATGCTGAACCTAAAATGAAGCGGACTATTAGTACGTTTTTAGCCATCTTCATCCCTCTCTCTGTTTCTTCTTTTATTCTTGCTTAATCCTGATTCCGCAGTGGAATGGAAAGGCAGGATGCTATTTTAATCCAACCAACAAGGTCATCCTGAAATTAGCAGGTAAGCGATAAAAGCAACTTTCGTTGTTTAGTTATAAAAAAACGATATCTTTTAAAAGCAGCCTTTATTCAGACAAAACAACTAGAATTAAATTTAGGCATAGGTTCGTTCAATAAAGAATGCCTTGAATGGTCTAAAGTTTAACGTTACTTCACTAGTAATTTACTTTTCTGACACACACGACTGTTAGCTATGAGTTTACTGTATTCTTTGTGTTATGACTTTGACAGTATTTGTGTGTTTGATTCCAGGTATACGAGAATATTGATGAAGGATATAGATATTGTAAATGGTGCTGGAAAGATCGAGAAAATGAGACTTCAGAACATTTTGATGCAGCTGAGAAAATGTTGTAACCATCCATATTTGTTTGATGGAGCAGAGCCTGGTCCTCCTTATACAACGGATGAACATTTGGTATGTTGATTTTATTCACCCCAAAAAAAGGCATATATTTTTTTAAGGGATACACGTACCTTTAAATCAAATTTGTTAATATGTGTCCTATTTAGGTAATATATTTTTGTAATATCATTCAACCAAATCCACAGTATTTAGAGGGTGTTTATGAAACTACACCGATAAGCTTCTGGTGGTAATTCCTCACATCAAAACAAGACGAAAGTTCCTCTGAAAAACATTTTCGAAATGTGCATAATTTCGAAACTACAGGCTGACGAAAGCGTGGGAAAATGAATTTTAGTACTTCATATTTCAAATACTTAAAAGTAAAGCTGATGCGGCATGGTAAAGTACGGTTCAAATCATAACTTAATTCGGTCACTTCTTGTTTAGTTCAAAACCACAAACATCTGGAGGAAACATGCTGCAGTTTTTGCTGTTTTCGACCCAAACGTTGCCACTTCTCTTCAATGTTCTTGGCTTCCTTTCTCTCTCTGGGTCCACTGAAGTACGTAAGCGTTCAAGGAAAAAGAAGGGGGTTCAGGCTTTTACCATCTGCTTTGAAAAAGTGGCAACGCCGAAGAAAATTACTGGCGGTGGATGTCAATGTTTGGTTAACCGCAAATGGTAGGAAACCGGCTGCTGGATCGAAGGCGTTTTTGAGATGAGCTCCACTATACCGTCAAAGACTTTAAATATGCTCTATCAATAAATGCATATTTCAGAATTTCTCAATGGGCGCGCAAGGGATTCTCAAAGGAATTCCGGGGTTCCTAGAAATTCTCGAAAGTAAAGGTGGATCGAAATGAGAATGAGTGGGCACCATCAGGAAACAATAACTCGTTTGCGCCAAGTCGATATCTCAAGAAGATCCATATACTGAACGATTTTTTTTAAAAAAAAAGCGTGGTTGCATAACAAGCAAATGTAATGATTACGTAATTTCATCGAACGTTTTGTTTATTTGTTATCAAAGAGGTTAAATATCATTGTCCGATTGAATGCAGGGAATGACGTATGTAATCCTTACTGACACGAGAAGTCTTGTAATTCATGCTCATTTCGACCTACCTTTACTTCAGAAATATTCCGGAATCCCCTACTTCCTTTGGGGAATCCCTTGCACACTAATCGCACAATTTTATAATATTAATTTACAAATAGAGCAATTTTTTTAAAAGTCTTTGACGTTACCATGCCGCATCAGTTCTGCTGTTCGTAGTGCTAGAAATATGAAGGTCCAAAGTTCGTTTTCCCACGCTTTCGGCAGCCAGTAGCTCCGAAACTATGCACATTTCGATAATCTGTCTGAGGAACTTTCGTCTTGTTTTGATGTCAGGAATCGCCTCCAGAAGTTTGTCGGTGTAGTTCATGAACACCCTGTACGTTGTACCTTTTGTCGTTGTATAAAGACATTCTCAGTTGTGAAGAATAAGGATACCACAAGAATTTACAAAAAATATCTAAATGTCTGTGATATGTATTCTCGCTCTTGATGTGCTATTCCAGTTTTTTACAGTGTATCAAATGATTTTCTGGTCTGTTATGATTCATTGTTCTGTGACAGGTCCGGAGTTGCATTTATTTAAAGTAAATCCTCCAAGCGGACCTAAGTCATCAGAATAAACAAATAGCTACTGGTAATATTCAGTCATCGTTTCATTTAAACAGTTATCTTGTCGGTTCGAACCGCCCCACGGAATTTCTAGTGTTAATCCAATTTTGGCCATGTGAGAACGGTACATGAAATTTCACTATTCGTGATGCGGCATAATTTCCATTAGATGATTCTAGTTCTGTAAATAAAACACTGTTCGGTAACTTAGAACAGAGTGGAATCTTATGTGACAATTTTGATATTTCGAGCCCAAATTAAATAAATATTCTCTCTTTTTCAGGTTTATAATTGTGGTAAAATGGTGATATTGGATAAGTTACTTCCGAAGCTAAAGGAACAAGGATCTCGTATCTTAATTTTCAGTCAGATGACAAGAATGTTGGATATTTTGGAAGATTACTGTCTGTGGAGGTGTTTTCAAGTAAGTTTTCTGAGCAATGAGAAGACTGTATTATTTGATGTTTGAAGTTCTCTATGGATATATTTACCGCTGTTGAAATTAATAGTAACACAACGAAATGTCTTGTGATGATCTTGGTGGTTCGTAATGTTACTAACTGCTACGGCTTTATAGACCATGTAGGCTCTTGGCCGCTTCTACAATCCTTGCCATTTCTTTGTCCATAGCTGTCTCCTTCACCTGTCCAAGTGTACTCGTGGCGAATATTGTTCTCTAATCAAGTTAGAGTGCTAAATACCACTCTTTTGAACCTCTGAAAAAAGAAAACCGGAGACCTGACTGGAACGAAATATCATCAAATCTGGAGGGAGATAAGTATGCAAAATTGGCGGACCACGGCCACCAATCATTAGATTTGGCCAGCTGGACTCATTATGAGACGTCGTCGCCAAAGTTGGGTGAGTGTAGAATAAAATTGGTCGTTCGCTGTTTCCATTCAATCTCTCGTTCACTGCAACACATCGTCATGTTCTTTTCGCAATCTGATTTCTTAAGTACTGTTCCTGGCGGACAGACGGACGCGGACGCGTTTTTAACTCTATTAGAGACGTTCGTGTCATAGCAAAATCCAAAATTGCAAACAGGGTAAATGATTATTATCAATATTGAAAAGTACAAGGTTCAACATATCATTCCCTTAATAGATAACATTTTTAAAAGCCATGAAAGAGAACTAAGTTTTTATTTGCATAGTAATTCTTCCTAGTTTTTGGCAGATTCCAATATGAGTTTGCATTAATATGTAACAATGTGTTATGTTTAGCATCAATAAAAATATGTTATGTGAGGCCAACAGTGATTACAAATGGACACCACAAAATTCTGAACGTGGCCTCATTGGCAACCAAACTTTAGATTACTTTTTAAACACTGGAGATAAGGCATCCTGGAAACTGATTTCGCGGAACCGCTATGTTGTGTGTAGCAATCAATCAATCTGATTGAATTAGAGAACATATTAGCGAGGCGATTACTGACCGGACAACGCCGAGTGAGTTTGTCGCGCCCTGGAGTGTCTCCATCAGAAGGGTGGACATTTTATAACCTTTCTGTTCCGTACAAAGCATTTAAGATATAATATTTTGTTTGTGCTATAATTCTCCAAGAGCTGTAGCTTTATTTAAGTTACAGTAGATACTCCTGAGTTTAATTTAAAATCCCCCTGTGGCCCATCCTGTGTATAGTCTTTTGAGATCAGAGCTCAAATTTAATAAGTGTTTTCACACGTGTCAGTTTTTGAAGACCACTCTGCACCTGTTATGTTCTAATGTTATTCACTGAAAAGTGGTTAATGCTTGGTCTTATCATCAATACTGTTAACTAAGTTTTTAATTACATATAAAGTTAGCACGCCCGCTTTGTGCGCGCGTGGACACGGGTTCAAGTACGGAACAAAAATATCCTCGAGTTCGTAAGCTCACGGGCCATAACAAACTGTTTTTTGACAGGATTTAGGCAAGTGCGAGTTACCACTGCTTTCACGAGCTGTCCTTTTCCTACATTGCGCGGTCTGAAGAGTTGTGAAGATTTCCGAAGCTGATTTTTTTTATTTGAATTGATTTTATGGCCTTTAGGCATCTAAGGCTCAGGCCGTCCGTAGCTGATCTTCCTACTTTATGTATGGAGTGCTATTATAACGAACACCCGTTTCCAAGTAACTACCACACCTCTATTCCTGTGTTGACACATATGTTATTTCCATGTTGCCAGATTAGTCAACTTTCAGACCTGGAAAAAATTAACGCCCATTTATATGAATACGTGTACGTCTTCGGTTCCTTGTTTTTTATCTGATCAAGTTTGGTTGGATTGACAGAAATACTATGACTGATTTTTAGCAAGGTATTTAGGTAGGCCTTTCGTATATCTAAAAAAATTCTAAGTGTTTGCACCATGTATAGTCATATCTTATAGAGTTTATAAGGTAAAAGTCTTCCTCAAATGGGGTGGACGTGAGCATCGTACTCTGTCGCCCATGTAAATCAATATATTGTTCGTTATTTTCTAACTGTGCAATCTTCCGTTATTGAAAATAAGCTTGGAAAAGGAGTATTAAGGTTGATAAGTTCGTAGATTTATACCCCTTGCGACTTGTAGTTGTGCTAATTATACGGAACAAAGTTAGGATTTCTGAGTAGCGTACAAAATGGATGGATATAAGATAGAACACTCTGCATATTCATATGTGCATGGAGGAGAATGGTTCAAAATTATATACCCCGAATAGTTTATCTCGTTTGTCGTAGCGTAATGGTATATCAGTTAACTCTGTATAAGATGATTGGGTTCGAATTCGGCTCAGCCAAGAAAACCTAGCTGGTTAGTAGAATCAGCGCCAAACGTTTACAATCATCCTTTTGTAAAATTTATTCTGCGAATGACTGGAATGATTGAGCTGATTTGAGTACGGTTTTCTGTAATTTACAAAAAGTCACACAAATTGGTGCAACCATTGAGCAGTAATTAATGAGGAAAATGTTTTCGGAGTGGAAATGCTTTTAATCGCGGTTGTACGAACAAAGTAAAACTTATAGTTTTCGTTGCTACTTGGTTCCTTATTAAACTATAGATTAGAGGAAGAATTTTCTTAAGTTTGTTTCGCACATTAAGTATAGACTGATTCAGTGTCGAGTCACTATTTCTGCTTTCTGAACAAAAGGATTCATATAATTGCTTACAAACTGTTTTGTCAGCTTTCATCTGCCGTGGTGTGGTGTTCTACATTGAATCGAGCCCACGGAAAACAGTAAAATGTCTTTCCCTAGTAGTCCTCCTTGAGGGGAAAAGAAAACTGTTTCTAGTACATACACTGGGAACGAATGAAATGGTCAATAGATAAGGAAATGTGTATTATCCCATCGTTCTTGGTTTCTTTGAAGAAGTTTGGATCAGTAAAGAATGTGGGATGGTGTGTGGAAGGCTTTGTTGAGGTCTCCAGCAAAGTTTTTGCCAAAATCCAACACACTAACGTTTTGGCGTCATTTAAAACTGACTAAAGTACTTCTTATCGCTCTAATATAGTTAATGCTGTAAAAGGTTCAAATGGAAACTGAAAGGTATTCGATCGTTTAATGATATTTTTTATATTTAGATATATTTTCTTTGTTGACAAGGGCCTGGTAGATGGGATTTGAACTCGCCACCGTTTAGTTGCAGAGTTTCCACCATCCTGAAAATCTTGGAAAAATCAGAGAATTTATTTTCAGAAAGATTTTTATTGCAAAGTCAAATTTATTCATTTACAAACCATGTTTCGATAAATACTGTTGTTTGAAGTTATCTCATTATGCAGGAAAAAAGTAGGAGATTGCAGGAAGGGGTGAGGGAGTTCTTGTGTCTTTTGTTTTTCTTTGCAAGACTCAAACTTGCAAGTTATTTTGAAGATTCCAGATTAAATACTAGTGTTGTTGTAGTTCTTGGTGATTCAACCCATCCCCAGTCAGAATCTACTGAGAAATCCAAAGAAGCTGATTTTGTGTAAAATTTCAGACCTTATTAAGTAATAGAATTGAAAAAAAAAAAAAAAACATTGTGAAGGAAAAACTCCTCAAAGATGAAATTGTATGGGCCATAAAGCTGATATCAAGCCATGCTGCGTTCAGTTTTCAAAGCGGTTTGGGTGACATTTTTGAGCTTGTATTGTGCTACAGTTCACACGGGGTCCAACTAAAGCTTCATATGGGTCACGAACTTGCATCATACTTCTTTAATGAATTGAGTAATGATACCTTACTGAGTTCATTTTTTGTGCTATGTTTTGATGAAGTACTTAACAAAATTATTCAGAAGGAACAAATGTACTTTGCGTTGATATATTGGAACAATAGTGAGGAAAGGGTGAACACAATATATTTGACTTACGTTTTTCTCATTCATTCTACCGCTTAGAAGTTGGTCTCTAAATCTTGAGGCACTGTCTTTCCCATTGCACAAAATTGATCCAAGTTTCGATGGATATTATGATAATATGGCCTTCTATCCATCTTGAATAAAGGAAAACACAGCTTTCTGACAAGGAAGAATTCTTGAATAACAAAAATAACTTAAAAACGTAACAGTTTCGGAAGTATACCACTTCCTTCCTCAAACTGCACTCTACAACTCTGAGGAAGCAATTAAATTTTATTTTATTTATGGTCTTTAGGCATCTAGGGCTCAGGCCGGGATAGGGGATGGGAAAGGATTCGGAAAAGTATCGGCCAAGGCCTATATTGAAGGTGCCATCCCGGCATTTGCCTGGTATGACAGGAAAAAACGGGAAAACCTCAGTCAGGATGGTCGGGTTCGAACCCACAATCCGGAATGCTACACCAACGCTCTACCGCTGACCTACGGCGGCTCGGTACAACTCTGACGAAGGAGTTGTAGCGTGTAGTCTGAGGAAGGAAGTGGTATACTTCCGAAACTTACGTTTTTAAGTTATTTTTGTTATTAACTCAGCCTTGTCAGAAAGCTGTGTTTTTCTTTATTCAGGATATTCCCAATGTGAATTAGTTTTAGATCAAAATGATCCATCAGTGCTCCATTTGGGCAGTTGTGGGCTTCATGTAATGCGTAGGGCATTCTAGAATGAATACAAGGAGTCGGGTTGGAAGCTTAATCAATTTCTACGAAGGTTTGACTGAGAGGGCAGATGGAGGAGGTCAAGAGAAAATGTAGGTTGAAATAGTTGTTGTTTTTTTTTTCCTATCTTGAATGTATTTTATTTGTTTTGTGTCATATATTTAACAAACTTCCAATTAGGGGTTTATTAGAGCATGAACTGTTTGTTGAAGACCTGGAAAAGTCGGGGTATTCTTTTATGCAGTGTTGATGGAAACCCTACAGACGTCATACATGCGACAAGCTGTAATAGTTTGAACTATTAGCACTAGTGGAGAAAGCGTTCTTAGTACCCATTGTCTTACGCATTTTTCTTCGGAAAGTGTTCTTGTTGAAGGGTAGCATTCCGTAGGTCGATACGGATTCCTACGTCGCAGAAACACATTTTTTTTTCTTCCTTTATGTAACTTCCATTTTTATTATTGCAGTACTGTCGACTTGATGGCCAGACACCCCATGAAGACCGACAAAGACAGATTAATGAATATAATGAACCTGGCAGTGAAAAGTTCGTCTTCATGTTGTCAACAAGAGCCGGTGGATTAGGTATTAATTTAGCCACAGCAGATGTCGTCATTCTGTTCGATTCGGATTGGAATCCACAGATGGATTTGCAAGCTATGGTAAGTAGTTGATCTTATGAATAGTTTCTGTTAGTCGTTGCACCAGCGTGTTTGTTAAATTTTATAATTACACGTATGCTTTCCAATAAGCTAGGTTCTGTTGACTAATTGGTGATACTATGTATTTTTACTTGTTAATTCTTCACTATTTTACTTATTCTTGTTGTGTGTTTTCTCCTGTGCTTTTATGCCGTGATGAAGGCCTCGTAATTCGAGTAAAATAATGTTCCGCCCGTTTTTGATTCTGATTGTAAAGAAAGTGTCCAGTTTTTATGTCCAATGATGATGAATCTGGGTGCGAGAAGGTGTAAAGGCAATATTTTCTCTTAACTTTTAAATGGGGTGGAAGTGAAGGAAGCGTTATGGAATTTATAGAAAGCTTTTGGTGACAGTTATATTGGACTTACGACAGAAATTTTGCCGGTGGAAATCGTGACCTGTCAGATACATGCGGAAGCGATCGACCCTTCAGTGTCTATAATGCGGCACTGAAACAGTTGTTGATGTGCCAGCCAGATGTAACTGTGTATGGACTAGATACCTCTTAAACAACCATACATGCATATCGTCATACCCTCGGTATGCTTGTTAAATGGAAAAATGGGTACGGTCTACATTATACATTTGGTTGGGAGATTCTCCGCCGTCTACCATATTCATCTGACATTGCACCATCCGATTTTCGTTTACAGTACTTCGATGTCGCTAACGTCGTTTGTTGGAAAGACCTTTTGAAATGAGAATTAATGTTAAGAGTTCCTGGATAACTCTTCGCCTCATGTCCAGCAGAGTTTTACCACAATGTGAGCTATAACTTCCCGCAGCGAATGAAGAAGTCACTAATAGGGATTTAGGTGCATTGATGTTGGCCGTGGGTTAGTCTTTTCCAGACTCGTCTATTTTTATCCGGACACTTTTTTCACAATCCGATATATTGTTTCGGAAGTTAAAGATGGTTGTGAGTTTCCAGAACAAATATTTGCCTGCCTGGCAACGATTCAGAATAATTCAGACAACCTAGATAATGGCTGAAATACCTATATCAACAGTATAAATCGCTTAAATTTGCATTATAAATGCTGTTTTAAAAAAAATCGCAAGACTGTTACTAAAGTTATGAATCGCATGTTTCTTTTAGGACCGAGCCCATCGAATAGGTCAGATGAAGCAAGTAAAAGTGTTTAGGTTCATAACGGAAAATACAGTAGAAGAAAAAATCGTTGAACGGGCTGAAGTGAAACTTCGGTTGGACAAACTGGTTATTCAACAAGGTAAGAAGCTTGGTCATTTTATTTTTCATGGATTTTGCAGTATTTCACATTTTTCATGAAACAATGTTGCATTTGTCTGATTGGTCACCCTGCTCCCGTCGGCCATCTTCACATACATTTTTCCTAAGTTTTTTCGTCAGTTATATTGGCAGATATGTATTTGGTCCCTATAATATTAGACCTGTATTTTCTTCCGCGGAATTTGTGCTCTCCAAGGAAAGACATATTTTCAGACCTAAGACCCCGTATGACTCAGCTACCATGACAGCATTTAAATATAATCACCTCCTGCCCTTTTGAAATCTCATGAGATGAGACAGAGTAATTACAAGGGTTATGTTTGTAAAGTAAGAATCGTTTGCGCACCTTGCTTGCGTAGGTCATTGACGTAAGGTTTGCGTAGGTCGAGAGCTGTTGTTAGACCCTCTGCCACGTGCCTATTGATTGCCGTTCCATTGATTAAAGAATCATGGATATCACTAGTCGCGCCGACTGTTAGGTGGGTTTGGTTTTGGTTATCCAGTGTCTGATCTCAAAATGTATAAGCCCTCCAGAAGTACATCTCCAGTTTGTCCGAAGTGTACGAGAGAGGTGTCGTTTGTGCGGCGGAAGGACAGTTGTGCAGTATTAATAGCGATCTTGGGCGTCTTTCTGTCATTACAGGCGATTTGAAAGATAAAGTTATTACCCTGTTTGTCAAACAGCTAGAAGCAATCTAAGAAACAATAATATATATTATATTACATTATTAATGCGGGTACCATCAAAATTACTTTGAGTTATCGCCATATTATGCCTCCGCTCCCCTGTTTTTGCTTTAATTGTAATTCTAAAGATCAAATGATTTGCATATATTTGTTGCAAAACTCATAGATGGGCGAGCTAATTCTGTTCGGCTGAACCCCTGTTATCTCTAGGAACTTAAATTCTTTCCATAAATATTTGTTCAGTTCCCTGGAATTTAATTTCATTTATGGCCTTTAGGCATCTAAGGCTCAGACCGGGATAGGAGAGGGAAAAGGATTCGTGAAGGTGTCGGCCAGGGCCTATGTTGAAGGTGCCATCCCAGCGTTTGCCTGGTGTGACAGGAAAAACCCTATAAACACCTGTCAGGAATGGTCGGCCGCTGGGATCGAACCCATGACCACTCGAATGCTATACCAACGCTCTACCACTGAGCCACGGCGGCTCAGTTCAGTTCCCTGGAGGTTTATGAATAATTTATTACAAGCTTTCACCAAATAACTTCAGTCCGTATGTTTTTAGTTCCTCGATGTGTCAGGGTGAAGATATAGGGAAGCATAGGAATGTGATGGTGAACGCTTAAATAATATAATCTCATCATTCGCCTCGTAAGGCTGCAGGAAAACAAAGGAATAGTAAATTAGGATTTGAACTGCAGTCCTGCTCATTATTTTAATTATCTGCAACGTCAAGTAACAAATACTATTGTCTGAAAAACAGAGCGACATGTTAAAAAAAAAAAGACATGAAAAGCGCCGTGTTTTTTTTTATTATTATTATTTAACAGAAACTTCGTAGAATTAGCTTTTTTTCTTCTCCAACACTAGGTGTATCGCGAAACTAAGGGAAAAAAAATTGAAAACCACTATTCTATAGGTACCAACCGTGTACTTTAAGACCCTGTACATAGCCTGTAGTATTTTCTATTTTCACTAGGTGATCAAAAGTGATTTAAATTTGTGTGCATTATTGTAAGTTTCAATTCTGGACAATAAAACGTAACGTCATATCACTGTTCAATTGCAAGATGTGGTTATTAGTAGGGTAGATTGTCAGTAATTTACTCGAATCTAATACGCACACTGATTTTTACATAGTTTTTAAACTTCTCTTACCATAATTGTGGGAGCGTGTTAAATAGCACATACGTTGATGTTTGTGTTTCAATGTAATAAACCACCGAAATAAAAAATATTAACATAATTATAGAATGTCGCAAAAGGATGCAGGTAGTTGTGTCGGATTTTGTATGTATAAAAACGTTAAATTCTCACGAATATAATGGAACAAAATGAAGTTAGTAACAGATACGTTATTTGACCATTTAGCGGGTTTCGAGAAAGAAACGAGAGAGGAAAGCGCAGACTAAAGATATTAAAGTCTGTACGCGAATCTAGTACGTAATCGAGTTGAATGTTTACTCCGATATTGAAAGAGGAACAAATGCAGCAAAGGGTACGAATTAGATTCTAGTAAATATAGTATATTTCAAAGCAGAAGACTCATACGGCTTCATTTTACATTACTTTTTCCTTGATATACGTGTAAAAGAACTTAATGGTAGTTATGTTGTAAATACGAATACATTTTTACTTTTGGCTTTCAGGTCGTCTTGTGGATGCTAAATCCAATGCATTAAACAAGGATGAAATGCTGAATATGATCCGACACGGTGCCAATCATGTCTTCGCGTCGAAGGAGTCCGAAATTACTGACGACGATATTGATACTATTCTAGTAAAGGGTGAAGCTAAGGTAAGAAGCTGGTGTATTTCCCGTTACTCTCATCTTTGACTGTTTTCCACCTTGCTTTCTACGTTCTTCGTAAATCTTTCGTCTTGTTCCTTATCAGGTTTAAATTCTTCAGTACTGACGTTCTGTACTTTCCATGTAGACTTCATTAGCAAGTGCTGTGAAGCCTTATACAACAGTAATATCTGTCGAGATCTTCCAACTCAGGAACTACTAGAGCTAGCAAGATGGTTGAGGTGTCGTTGGAAAGTTCTCGTCGAGACCGCTATAGATCACCTGAACGTAGGGTAGTGTCCCGAGGTACGAGAGGGGGTAGTTTTCAACTAAAGAACTTCTAGGTCTAGGAAGGTAGTTGAGATGTTCGAAAAGTTTCGCGGCATTTTTTCTAACGATACATTGATCATCCAAATAGGATGCTCGCTTAATTTTTTTTTTTAAACCCTTGTTATACTGGTTTTTATATTAGAACGTACTTTGAAGCTAGTGTTTTTAAAGAAACCTATCATTTTATGATTATTATTATCGGTTTTGTCCGTCCGCTCTCGTGTAATGAATTGTCCTCTACGCTTTTACTAGATAGTTGTTTTCCTTAGGTCTTTCAGTGTGTGTGGATTCTTTCCTCTCAACGGACACCCTATGTGCTTTGTAAGCGCTCTCAACAAATACCTTTCGTCTCCGTTTTGTTTATTAGACTATATTCAGACGGACGATTTTATTCCAGTAGCAAAAGAGAAAATTTGTCGCCTGAAATATGCGGCTTTCTGTACGCGAAATTTCTCTGTCCTGATAAATCCAATACGTGTATTTGAATTGTACCATCCGGAGACAAACAAGCGACAGACACATGTAAAGCAGTCTGCGAAAAGGAAAGAACGCCCTGCGTTAAAATAATCTTGCAGTGGAGAATCCCACGTGTGCTAGTGAAGGGAAATTCCTGGTGTGTTTAAAGCTTTAAAGGCGTCGGATAAACAAATAAGTTCAATTAAAATCGAGATGAAGTTTACCAGGAGTAGTGGTGTAGATTTATGTGGCCCCAAAAGCTTTTGAGGACCAGTTTTGTGCCCTCTTTGCCTCAAATAAACGGTCGTGTTTCTGGTAGCGACCAGTAGGAGCGCCCCAAGTTTGTAATTATTCATGAAGTCGCTAACCCGACTCATAATGTACTGGAGTGCGTATAGTAGAGGAATACAGTAAATAGAGAGGGTTGCGGTAAACTACTCCATGTCCTGGGTAACGGAAGTAAAGGTAAAGAAATTAGTGAAAATATAAAGGACAATATGTCTAATTTCACAAAGTGCATATTTTATAGTGCAGAAATACCATGAAGGTCAGTGGTCCTCAAGCTTTTTGTTTCTTGCGGCATCATTTCGCCGTATATGATATAACAGTTTAACCGAACAGTAGGTGTCTATATAAGACATTTTTTTATTATTATTATTTTGGAGTCGCTAAAAATTCAAGATTTGAAATCATATTTACGGAGAGTAACTTTTCTCTTTTTTTTTCTTCTGTGTTTTTTTCCTTTTTCTTTCTTAAATTGTGAAAACAAACCAGAGATGTTTTCCCTTATGTTTTGTCTCCTACCCCATAAGAAAGTTTCGTAGGAAGCTACTAAATATTCACGTAAACATTGCATGCCGGGTGAAAATGAATAATTCGTTATTCAGGATAATAATTACTTAAAAATTCCGATTCGTGTGTTACTGGAATATTGTTTAGTATTTAAAATCGTTGTAAGTATATGTCGGAAGTTGATAACTAAAGTAAAAATTAATTTTAATTGATTTGCAGACAGAAGAAATGAACCAGCGCTTGTCAGCTCTTGGAGAGTCATCATTAAGAAATTTCACTGTGGATGCTCCAACAGAATCAGTGTACCAATTTGAAGGAGAGGATTACAGGTGAGCTTTTTATTATTATTTATCTTTTCAAATATATCAGTTCCACTCATAAGCGTTTTAACACATACTACAATTTTAAAAACAATACTAAATATTTGTTGGTAAAGCATCATTTCTGAGGTAATCAACCTCGGAACACCCAAAAATCGAACATGGTAAGTCGAAATTGAGACTGTGTAATCTGTAATTTTTATTTTTTTTAAAAAAAAGTCAGTCGAAGTGGGCACATCACTTAAGAACCAATCCGAATCAAATTTTTAATGTTACATCTTCAGGGTAGTTGCTGTGGTCAGGGAAAACCTGGAAAACTTAATGAATTCGGAAAATCTTTTGGAAAATCAGAAACTTGGTCAAATGTAAGTTTGCTATGCTATTTAGACAGCATACTTATTTTTAAAGAGGACTACCAGAAATCTTGGCAGATGTTCTGCGCTAAAATTAATTTGAAATGTTACCATTAAACTTTGTTTACCAGAAATCATGGGTTTTGTGAAACTGTATAATGTGTGGAACTCAGAAGAACAGCACCTTTGTATTTGCCTGTAGACATTTGTCAGAAACTACTTTGAAAATACACTGACAAAACTAGAAAGAAAATTTAAGTCCCATTTTCATGGGATTCAGCTTTTATTTAAACAGTGAAAGAATAAAGAGAAACGTGGCTTAACGCAAAGAGGACCAGTGATATAGACGTAAACGTTACTAATTTTCTGCCCCTAAATTTCTACTGAAATCTTCTAAATCATTCCTAAGCTTTTCAACAATTTTTCGTCTTGTTCGATGTGAATTTTGCAGTGAACTCAAGTGTCTTAGGTGGTACATAAATCTATTTCATGTTTTTACAAATTTTACTATACACACTCATAAACAGCACAATCCACGATTAAAACTTTTTTTATATATATATACATACTCCTTTACCTTTTGGGCATTTTGCCAGACGAATACAATGAAGGGCTTAGCAACGATTTTAAGATCAGTAAATTTGCAGACAGAAAAATTAGGTAATTTATTCGCCGCTCAAACGTGAGTTGGCATATGCTTGAAAAGTGGTAATCTCGTGAATCACATCTGAGGCCATTGCGTGAAAGAAAGTTTTTTTTTTTTTATTTATTTATTTATTTTTATTTTCGCATGAAAATGTTGGTGTGAAAACAGGATTTTTGGTTTACGAATAAAACATAATTGGAAATCAATCTCCAGAATCGCTTGTGGCTCAAAGGTTGGTATTGGTAAAGAAAGGAAGGAGGGAGGAAATAGTTCTGATGGTGTTGGAGAAGGTAGAAATTACAAAAGGCTTTGAGAAATGAACAGATGAAAAAATTTCCTGGAGCTGAGGTTACTGCGGAAAATCGTCGAAAGGTTTTGAGAAGAAAAAAGAACAGGAGAAAGATGGCAGAGAAGCGAAGTGAGCTGTTGAACAAGTAACGAAGTGGGGAGTACTCGTTGAAGCTGAAATAAAAAGGCCCGTTAGTTAAAGGAAAATGAAATTTGTGCACTACAAAACACTTGTATCGTGCATTTTTATATGATAGGTAATTGATAATACGTTGTTTTTGAGTATGTGAATTCAGTCCTCAGCGTAACATACTGGAGAGAAACGTATGCGGAAATATAAACATGTGTGATTTCGTAATGAAATATATTGTGCTTTAGAAAAGTTATGACGAAGTATAATTGCAGTAATCTTGTTATTGTGAAAGCTCTCTCTAGAGTACGTTAAAATTAACTTTGTAGTGGCTGTAAAGAGTATTTCTTGGGAGAAACTGAAACTGCTTCTTGCGTACATTACCTAAAAATTTTATACTATGGTACCTACTTTGTATTCTTCGTAATGAATTGAAATGAATTATTTTCATTAGGACGCTCCAATAATGCTTCAAAGTTGAAATAAGATATCTGTACACTTGACGGTGTTACTTGGAAATATATATTGGACCTGGACAGTCAGGGAATTCCATATCTGAAAATGAGTAACAAACGTGTTGAAGGTTTTAAGATATATTAAAATTCTAAATAGATTTCTCATCCGTTACATTCTTTTAATGGTATGCAAGCCATTTCCCTGTTCACGGAACAATTTCTCATTATTCCCTCTCTATACGCGGTATTTGCATTAAGTTTTCTTATTTCTGCGTTTAATATGTAATCCATTTTAAAAGGCATATTTGGTAAACACTTTCCATAGATCTTGCGTAGAGGAACATCACATATATGAACACAATTCATTCTAGTATTTTCAACAGGAAGAAATTAATTTTTACACACCGAGTTCCATTTCCATTTATTAACAGTAGATTACAAATCATAAACAGTAGTAAAATTCAAAGTAACTCGTTCCCTTTCATCGCATGTGCCCTCTTATAGTTGATTTATTTTTCCACACTCCGTTCTCTTATACTGTCCAACATAATTTCCGATAGTCCACGAGCAGTCCAGATTAAAATACGTTAAAACTACATTACTCTTGATGTATTCACTTTTAATAGTTGGTGAAATTTAAATCGAGAGGAAAGGAATTGTACTAACGTAGTTTTCTGACGAATATCACGTGCACAATTTCACAGTTAACACTATAGAGTCACTTCTATATTTCGGCTTCCCATCGTCAGTAGAAGACAAGGAAAAAGTTCACTGAACATACGAGGGGACAGTTGGAAGAGAGAAAAATACAAAATGCCGGGTGTCCACATCAAAAACGTGGTTTTCAGTTCTTTCTCCTTTAAAACGATATAAGGAACAGATCGAAACTATCGGAGTTCACTTTAAACTAAAGTGTTTGTATTCATTCACCTTCCTCCAGAATGTATCTTCAGGCGAACAGCCATGATTGTATGGAAATTTCTCTTTCTCTGTGTGTGTATACATGTATTTGAAAATGTTAATAAAGTGAGGGAAAGAGTGCAAATATTTTAAAGGTGTAACTTGTATAAGAGTTACTGTCACTTACATGTTTTGGAATCTTGATTTGCTTCAAGTAGGCGTATTGTTTGCTGCGTCATTTTTCACATGTAAATTGCACCTTTTTTTGGAGGGGGGGGGGGCGTGGATAAACAATGCCTGTTTTCTTTGTCTTCATCTTCTACGGATTGGGTCGCATGGGTGCAGATATTACATCTTTGAAATCTGTAACATAAATTTCCTAACGAAGTATTATTCATGAAATCACAAGGGCCGCATACGTAAGAGTTTGCGATTTTGAATTCTCTGGCTGTCGTTAAAAGGTTAAGTTATACGCGGAACGCGGACGTAAACAAGAAATTGGCGGAACCGCTACTCGGTTGAGAGAGTTAGCTTCCTATTAGGAAGATCCTGGAATCGATAGCAGCCGCAGGCCATCCTGGTTTTTTATTATTATTTGTCACACCAAGTTAATACCGAGTTGGTGCCTTGAAACTAAGCCCTGACTAAAGTCATATGGTAATAAACAATATCTTGAAATTGCAAACCGTTTGTCCTTCTCGAAACTATTATATCTCGTTGTAAATTATAGTAATTGACTCATTAGAAACCTATTATGTCTCGAATTACGCTGTATTAGTAAGCTATGTGTTATTACGATTATGCAAGGAAGTTCGTGTAATTAATATAAATGATGTGTGATTACAAACCCCTATCTTGTCTTGCAGAGAGAAACAAAAAATTATGGGCATCGGAAGCTGGATAGAGCCTCCCAAAAGAGAGAGAAAGGCCAATTACGCTGTAGATGCATACTTCAGAGAAGCGCTTCGGGTTTCCGAACCGAAAGCTCCAAAGGTATGGCTTTGAATCATTTTACTTTAATTGATTGGTATTGATTCTGAAGTTTCTAACTGTAAATTAAGAAAGGCATTAGCTTCCAAACCTGTCAGATTTTGACCATCCCTGTACAAGTACGTTACAATTATTAGATAAAAATCTTTCTTCTTTTTATTATTATTATTATTGCTAAGTTACACGGACTTGTCCGTAAATTGAACTTGTCGTTACTAGTACCAGTTTAACGAATCGATTTTTCCTCCCCGTTTTTCTGATATTGCTAAAATAGTGTCCTCTTTCCTAATCATTAGTGGAAAAAAAAATCTCAGATAATAAACCATCTATGAATGGATAAACTGCTCTTGTTGAAATACTGTGACAAAAACTTAGTGTTCTGTAAGGGAACACTGTTTTATTTAATCCTATTAGCAATATTGTTACACTATTGCTTAGCGTTGTTGCCCAGAGAGAGCGAGCGTTCATCCAGTACTCAGTTGGGCCGTTTACTATTTTGAACGAAATGTGTTAATCGATTGGCAGTATTTTTTATTTTAACTATTTGTTTTTCTCCTACATAAAATTCTTTATCTTCGGAATCTCAGCACAGATGGCTATCGAAACTAGCCAGTGCTACTACTATTATCGTAGGCAGGATACGGTGTAGTAAGATCCCTCATATGGTAAATGATATTCCCAGTTTGTTTCAAGTTCAACGAAAAGTGTTATAGGTGGTTAAGTATTAAAATTGAAAGGAAAAACTATTACGTTAGGGAAAAATATCTTGTAACTATTGTAGCTTTAATTCATTGTAGTTCTTCTGTCCTGGAAATTCTAGTACTTTAGTCCAGACAGGAATATTGTTTTTACCATCATTTCTAGTAAATTCCATATCGAAGGAGTAAAGGTTACTTCAATTTCAGATGAATTGCTTGGTTGTAAGTGAATAACAGTGAAGCTGGTGCATTTAGTGGCATGTATTTTTCGTCTTTTTCTAGGCCCCAAGACCACCGAAACAACCAATTGTTCAAGATTTTCAGTTCTTCCCACCGAGATTGTTTGAATTGTTGGACCAAGAAATCTATTATTATAGAAAAACTGTGGGTTACAAAGTAAGTAGCATTTTATACTGTCTTAGATATGTTTTATTGCTGCAAAGTATAAGGATGTGTATAGCCTCATAGTATACAGATAGTTTTTTTTAAACCTTTATATTTTATTTGTCTGGTTTCTCGATTGAGAGTTTGAATGTCCAGTCCATGTTGAGAATAGAGAGAAAAAGTATGATAAATTTTAAGAAAAGTTAAAATAGAAAAATTATCAAGAAATTTGATTTTCAGTCGAGTTTTAAAGGTCAAGTAGATGAAGGTTCGATGTAATATTTTTTCTTTAGTACTACGGTCTTGTATTGGAGTCTTTTGAAAAGTGTTTTTAGTTATTTTCAACAATAGACTGGCTTTAGGATCATCTTATTTGAACTTAAAGCGAAACCTAATTAAAGTACTTAACTTTCGTGGTGCAGCCTCTAATATTATAATATACAAACACTAATACCTCAACGTTTTGTAGGATAAATCCAATGAACGTTATCTAGAGCAGCGTTGCGCAAACTATGGGGTCCTCGAGGCGTGTCGTTGGGCAGGCGCAGGGTAGCACGTTGAACCTACCAACAAATAAAACTAGTGCGCACCTGAAAATAATTTGCGGAACACTGATCTAGAGGAATAGACGTCTAAAATAACTTAGTCATAGAATACAACAGAGATTAAAATTACTGATAATATTTGAAGGGAAAAGAAATAAGTTAAATCATACTCAACCTCACTGTATTACTGAACTTTACTGTATTTTACATACATTGCATTTTTTAACACGTCACAAATCATCAGCGGTAATCCACGCATTTAAGAAAGTAAATTTCATATCTAGTTATTTTTTCTGTGTGTTTTTAGTGTAGGTTTTTTAGGTTATGGCAACAGTGAAAAGATAGCTGTGTGAATGAGACTCTAGCTTAGTAGGGTTTGGAGTGTTTTATTTCTTTTCCTTTGTTTATATCTTATCTAGCACTTTATTTCTGTTGTACTTTTCCATCAAGTTTTCCTGCACGTTAATTCCTGTAGTTGTCCCATATGTTATCCGGCTGTGCAAATTGAGTGCGGGTTGACGTTTACGAATGAGAGTACTATCGTTGACAGTTCTCTTTGTGTCTGTCTGTTTTATGTAGAACTGATCCGTCTGTAGTGTTATATTGATTAACCTTGACATGTAAAAGCCAAGATGTCGAAGTGGAATGGTTAGCTTCGCGTACCCCACTCCTGGATCGGGATTTTCTCTATACATATCTCCTCTTATTTCGATATTTTAACGTAAATGTTCGTACAATTTGAAACCTCGGAGTGTTTTTTTGAACGAATTGATTCTGAGCCCACTTTACCGAAAATTGTAGGTCCCGTCCGAAGCTCATACCAGCTCGTTTAGGACGCAGTGCAATCAAACTGGTACAATTTGACCGTATCCGAATTATCTTCAAGCAAAGAATGAAAGAGGTAGATGATACACGCTTTGTCAATGCCTGACTTTTAAATTACGTTTGTTATAAATTTATATGATGCAAGTGTAGGATCCTGAAATTTTGTTTAAAGATACGGTACTATGAATTGGCGCCTTTTAAAGTCTATATTCGTAAAATCGCTCTTCAAAGCACCAGGTTAAATCCCATTCCCAGTTTTGTGTAGTTTCCGTCTTGGACATTATATTGTACGAAGAACACAAACAAGATCAACCAGAACTGAATTAAGTGTCCGCTTTTGGAGAGTTCGGTATACTATGGTAAAGTTATTCGAATCAATGTTGGCAAAATGACTAACGGTTTTAAAACACCGGGTTAAATATTGTTCGTCCCCCTTCTCCTTATCCTTTCTCTTCGCTTCCTTCATTCTTTGTTCTGGATTTTATATATATATATATATATATATATAAGCATATGTACTGTAGAGAATATGGTTTCTCAGTAAATATTATTTTGATAATTTTATTAACTGCTTTCCCGTTTCTAGGTACCTAAAAACCCGGAGTTGGGAGCAGACGCGTCTCGAATCCAGAAGGAAGAACAGCGAAAAATTGACGACGCTCAACCACTTTCAGAAGAAGAACAGACTGAAAAGGAAAAATTATTGACTCAGGTATTTTTCTTCACATTGTAGTGCTGGAAATAACTACATGGATCAATGAAATACTGCTGTCACCAAAGTAGTGCAGTATTACCCTGAAAACAGTTCTAATGACCTGCCTTAATTTTTGTTGTCCTAAAGATGAGGTTAACTCAGGGAAGTGTGCTTGAAAGGTAGTTTGTTTTATGAAAGTTAACGTGTTAACAGAAGAGTAAATGGCAGTAGGCGCAGAAATGATTCACAGAATAACCTGCTGTTAAAATAAATTAAAAAACTTCACGTGTGTATTATTTCGTCTTCACATGCAGTAAATTGTCATCACAGTGCGTATCACTGACGAGTGTACCATAACCAACCATCGATTGTCATAAATGTAGTTACTAATTTTGTTTGTTAGTCCGTATTACGATATCTGATGTTTGTAACTCATGTCTTTATTACGCCATTGGTATTTTCACGGGGTGAGAAACAGTCCTCAACATCGTGGATGACTTACCCGAGTTAAACTTACAAAAAGAGTGCCATTTTGTTAACATCGGATCTTGTAAGGTGCTTTTTGCGATGCGATTAAGAACTACAAGAATACTTAAGTAATTAATTATTCAAGTTTAGGTACAGTCGGGAACAAAACATGGATTCACTGTTTTCCACCTATTCCTTATCCACAGTATTGTAAGTAGGGTTGCCACCTTTTGATTAATAAGGACGCTCGGGACAAATCTAAAATGAAAGTAATTGTACCCGCACAATTTAAAACATTTATTATAACTCCTCCTCTTGGCTGGCGGACGGAAAATGGATATTTCAATTTACGATTTAATTTTTAAAATTATTGACATGTTGAAACTTTGTATGTGAACTTACTACTCATAATACGGGACAACCACTAATAATTCGGGGACGCCTAATTTTTACCTAAAATACAGAACAGATGGAAACCCTAGTTGTATAAGGGTCCTTGAATCGTTTATAAGTATTTCCCTTTCAGCTTTTAACCTTGACCTTTGTCTTTTTGTCGCTGACTGTACGTAAAATTTATTTCTTTCACGTGTCCGTCCCCAAATTTTATCGAAGTACGAGGGTCATTCAAGGTTGACCGGGTATTTTTCTGCAAAGAAAAGGGAAAGTAGTATACTTAACCAAACTAGTCTTGTTTTTAGCGGACCCAACAAAAATTTAGGTCGTCTTTTAATTTTTTCTTTGTTTTGTCGTTAACACCTTAACAAAAATAGGTAGAAAAAGAAACTTATTTCAAATTTGTCTTTCGCTTTATCCGCGCTGAAATTTGAATAATGACGTGGAACGAAAAAGGCGGGAAAACCTACATCCATAGAACCTTCAAGAGTAGCAAAACAGGGTGGTGCCAAACTTTTGTTACATATTTGACAAAGTACAATTTTCCCATCTGTTGTTAAAGATTGGAAACGCATGAAGCCACTGCCGAAGTCATTAGTGCAGCCTTGTAGTTTGTTACTTTTGGCGTTGTTGTCTTTTGAATGAACGTGTAAACCCTTCGATATCAACATGCAGAATAAATCCTGCTATGTACTTATTCTATGTAAATACGCTTGTACGTATTTAAAAAATATACTTCTGTCTTCTTAGAAACTTATTATTATTATTTAGTCCTTTTAAATCAGTCGTTTAAGCATGCTGATTGTATTTCATGATACATCATATTATTATTATTATTTTCTTAAAGGGATTCACCAATTGGACGAAACGGGACTTCAACCAGTTCATTAAAGCCAATGAAAAGTATGGTCGAGATGACATAGACTACATTGCAAAAGAGGTTGAAGGTAAGTCGAGCCAGTACGATGTAATCACTGTGTTTTGGGGGTGAAAACTTAGGTTGTAAGTTCTAATAATAAACTTGATTCCATACTTTAGGAATCTGAGAGGGCAGCTTATTTAAAGCAATTATTATTGTATTTTCATGATAATATGAGGGGAAACACTTTTAATTCAATATAAAAACTATTAGCTACCGTGTTTACTTTACTATAAGCACTCCCTAAAAAATTTGGGTCTGTTTTGAGAATCCGTTTATTATGCGAATATAACCACCCCTATACGATCACTACAGTAAATTCACCAAAATCGTCAATGGCTGCGAAACCAGGGACTTAATAAGAATATCTATCCAGATACTTATTAACTTCTATCCGTTCTGTATGTTTTAGTGTTGGGCGAGGTTTAGAGTCCGGACCTTCCATTCTATTTTTACCATTGGTCCGAAAACGTTTTATGCGAATATAAGCGCACCTCAAGAATTTTAGTCCTCCATTTTGAGAAAAAAAAAGGGAGGGGGGCCTGTTCGAGTGAATACAGTAAATGATTTTGTGAACTTGAGTAACATTATAGAAAATGGGCGAATTAGAAATTTCGTGGTTGCCCCCCCCCCCCAAAAAAAAAATCAAAATTATTCAGTTTTGGTGGTTCTTAATAATTCCATATCACAAACTTACTTTTATTCACATGTTTGATGCAGGTATCAAGTAATGTTTAGGGGGAAAATAATTAATGAATTTCATGATGCTATTTCAGGGAAAACGCCAGAAGAAGTTATGCAGTATAGCCGAGTATTTTGGGATCGGTGTCATGAACTCCAAGACATTGATCGTATTATGGCACAAATCGAAAGAGGTGAAGCCAAAATTCAACGAAGAGCCAGTATTAAGAAAGCCCTAGATGCCAAAGTAAGTTGTGTAATATTAATGTGTTAGTTTTTACGGCAAATGACATATTTTTTAAAAATAATTTATCCAAATTGTTCCGATTTAAGGCAGTGGTAGGTGTGTTCGGAAGTCCCAAGTCAACTCTTCCATTAGAAATTCGCAAGATTTCGGAAATGTAAACACTTTACTGAGTGGAACAGTTTATTCGTAAACCCCCCGTGAACTAGTGGCTAAGGTTACAGCTTGGGATCAATAGAAGGTACGTAGGTTTAAGTCCTGTTCACACCGACCATCCTGATGTTGTTTCATTAGGTAAATGCTTAGAATAAGACTAGTTGGGGAGATGCCATGCATCAAGACTTGCTATTACATAGAAAATGGCTTAATTCATAACAGCAGGTGCTTTAAAGCAAAATTTAGCTTCCCCTGTTCATCCCGGGTTGCGCGATTTTTCAAAAGTTTTTCCTCTTTCTTTTTCTCCTTGCAACTATATGGTTTAGCTGTACCATTTGTTGATGCTATCCTTGCTAGGTTATTCCTCTTGCCTATTTTCGTACCCTACATCCCTGGTTCAGTGGTTTCGGTCACGGATTTGGATTGCCATGGGGATTCGAGTCCTGCTGTCGACCATCCTAACGAAGGTTTTCCTCAGTTCCACCAGGCGATTGTCGGGATGGTAACCTCAATCAAATAAGGCCTTGGCCACCTTACTTTCCTTATTAGTTCTTATCCCGAAAGAGTACTCACTAAGGGGCGTCAACCCTCAGAACTTTTTCATTTTTCTAAATATCGCTTGCCATTGAAATTTGAACTTTCATTTGTTTGTTTTTACTTTTGATATTGTTATTTGTGCAGCTTCAGATACTTGAAAATGGGTGAGTACATATTCTACTTTTTCTTCCCAATCGGAGTTTTCTGTAGTTTCATTTACATAGGTTGCTATTGCGTAGCCCAAGAATGAACCTCCATAAAGTGTAGGAGACCGGTTCAGTTCTCTAACAGTCAGTGTCATTGTAATTTATATTGTGTAACTTTTAACCTAGTTTAGTTGTTTTCGTAATTAATTGGTAAAAATAATTTCAGATGGCCCGCTACCGAGCTCCGTTCCATCAGCTACGAATAGCCTATGGTACCAATAAAGGAAAGAATTATACAGAAGAGGAGGACAGGTTTCTAGTTTGTATGCTGCATAAACTTGGATTTGATAAGGAAAATGTATACGAAGAACTGCGAGCAGCTGTAAGGTAAGAACAAATTCAAGGTGCTTGAATATATCAGCATTGCTCAAAGAGGAAATACAGAGCTGTTCATTCTTAGAAGCCCGTAAAACTGTGGGGGAGAAAGTACGCTATGGTTCCTAGTGATATTGAGAAGTGGAAAATGGCAGGGCAATTTGTTTAAAATAAGCAGTGATTGCGAGTTTTGTGCTTCTGTAAACCTAGTAAAATTTGACGTTGGGTTGTCAAAGCAGGCATTTCTTACGTGACAGGATGGGCTTGAGAGAAATGGCGACTCTTGCATCTCGAATCAGTGTCAATTATTAAAAGAAGTTCGTTAGTTTTATACCAAACTTACGTGAAATTCTTTACTTTGGTATTGTCATATCTAATATCGTATTTACAATGTATAGTGTTCTTGAAGTATGTGAATAGTTATTGGGAAACCGGGAAAAGTCAGAAAATTCGTTTTGGCCAATTGAGTAGAAACCCCTGCAATAATAAATGCACATTTTCTTGCTGTTTAATTCTCAGGACATGTTCAAGAAAGTTTGCTCTTTCTTGTGTTGGTGTTTTTAAGCTTAGCTTAGCGTACTGACACCTAAGTATGAACAACTAAATTTTTCGAATTTAATTCAGGGTTGCTTGTCAGTGAATCCGTACTATAGGTTAAGTATGAGGTTGCTGCGATTGAAATATCAGGAAAATTTAGTGTTCTTTCCAAATGTTTACAACAGTACGAAACCAGTACAAACATAGAGGAAGTGGTCTCCCATCGCATTCACACACTTCTACCGTTCTTCTAAAGGTTGATCACAAGATAGTGAGAAAAGTCTCGTAGCTTTGATCGAGTGTGACAAACATCTACGTTGTTGAAGCCTCTTAGACGGACTTGGATGCCAATAAACGGCCATAAATATTGTGTTGTAATGCTTGGCGAAGAGCACCATCCCTCTGATGTGATAAAACTTAGATGATATCTGGCTGTGTGGCTCATAAATGTGAATGAGATTTGGCAATACCATTGTCGAGAGTCCAACAACAGTTTTGAGCGCGTAACTTTTACTTAATTGCAAGTGGTTCTGTGTTCTTTGTGAGTACTTCATAGTTCATCCGTTACTGTAGTTGAACCGTTTTCATCCTTTACTATACTTTTTTTTTTTTTTTTTTGCTGCGTTATATTTTATTCCTGTGTTTGTCATTTTATTTTCCCTGTCTGTCTTCATCCTAAACATCAACAGAAACAAGTGGTTGAAAATAGAGGAGGTTGGGTCGCCATTGTCAAACGTCTTGGGTTGACTGCAAAGACTCTGTATGGAGGTGAAAAGTTTTTGCGTGCAAAAGGCACAAAATTTCACTAAAAATATTGAAAAACCTGGTGAAGTAAGGGAATATTTACTGTTGAGTGTTTTCCTTTCTACTGGCTATTCTTCCATCTTCCTAGAACAGTCATTCCTTATGTAATAAGTAGAGCCCGCATTTTTTAGATTATTTTTTTTTCAGACATGTATAAACTGACAAATATTTGCGTTATAATGAAATAAAGTAGCAAATGAATTTCAACTGCAAATACATTTTTCTTGATATTTTAAGGATTTACTTAAACATAAAGTAAAGAAAGGAAAAAAAAACAAAAATCAATATTCATTTTTTTCTAATATTCAAAATTAAAGATTACTGTAAAACAAAAACTTGGAGCTACTACTGTACTACTCTATCCAATATAAACTCTATTATTACGGTTTGTTTCCCTTATTGGTCAACCACGTGCGCATGGTCCATCACTGGTACAGTCACTTTATATGTTAAAATATGTGATGTTACCAAGTAAGGAATAAAATAGGTTAAAACCTAGGAATCCGGGCCCTAATAATTAATAAGACATACCTCAAAGAAGAGGGTCGTAGCTCAGTGGTAGAGCGTTGGCATAGCATTCAGGAAGACGTGGGTTCGATCCCAGCGGCCGACAATCCTGACTGAGGCTTTTCCAGGGTTTTTCCTCAGTCACACCAGGCAAGGGCCGGGATGGCACCGCCGGCCGGGTGTTCGAGTTGTCTGCGGCGGTAGGCCATCGGCTCGAAGGTCCCAGATTCGAGTCTCGGCAGGGGCATGGGTGTGGATTTTAACAGCTAAAGGCGAATCGTGACGGGCCGAAGTCCAAAGTTACTGGACTGGCCCATATAAAAATAAAGTTTACCGGGATGGCACGTTCAATATAGGCCCTGGTCAACACTTCTTCGAATCCTTTCCCCTCCCCTATTTCGACCTGAGCCTTAGATGCCTAAAGGTCATAAATAAAAAATTCAATTCAATTCAAAGAAGTGGGTGATCTTGCAGTTTCAGCCACTGGTTTCAAATTTGCGCTCTAGAAAGCTGTTTTGTAGTACTATGGAAAATACGTTTAAATCTTGACTTCAGTATTACGTTTAAATCTTGACTTCAGTATTTAATAACGTATTATATAAAGTGTGCTAGAAATATGTTGTCTTTCAAAGGTTATGTGAACGTGCTGATATGTTTTGAATGTACTGAAGCGTCATCTGTATTAAATTATTGTTAATGTTCTTACTTGATGTTAACGGTAGACTCGTATGTCGTTACAGGGAATGCTAATATGTAGTCACCTTTATTCGCAGTTTCACAACCTACTCCAGATGCTTCTTCCAAGAGACGGGAAAGTAAATGAAGAGAGGAGAATGAAATAAATGTTTACATCGATACCATACTACGAGTTGGTGTATTTTGTAGTGTGCTGTAGGTGCAACATTTCTTCATCGCTTTCCCATCTCTTCGCTTCTTATCCTTACAGCTTTTTTACTGTATTCATTAAACAGCATTGGTGTTTCGCCTGTTGGAGTTAAGTTGGGAGACGTGGGTATTTGCATTCTCTGTAATGAAATGGAGTCTACCGTAAACACCAACTAAGTATATTATTTTCGAATTAAGTCTCTCTCGCAACTATATAATTTTAAAATCGTTTTCATTTATACATTTTAATGGTTGTCCTGTATGCAGGGTGTTTTAAAAAGAGGTTACAAATTTTCATCAAAATGAGCGAAGTTCCATTAGTAAGCATAGATGGAGAAACGTTTCATATTTAAGAAGATTTGGAAAATATACATTTTTCTGTCAAAATTGTGAGAAAACCCACTGTTCATTGAACTAACTCGCGGAACTCGCAAGTTCATCGCTGCAGTAACAAACGTTCGCCATTGGATTCTATCCTGGGCAACATCAGGCCTACTTCTCGAAGATCTCTTCTAATATTGTCCTCTAAACGACGTCTCGGTCTTCCCAATGGCCTCTTTCCATCGAACCTTCCAACCAGGATAGAATATAATCTTCGTTTTACCACCATCCGAGCTACATAGCGTGCCCACCTTAGTCGTCGGGATTTCATTATTGTTACACCATCGGGTGAATCGTACAGTCCGTGGAGTTCTTTATTATACAGTCTCCTCCACTCTCCAGTCATCTCGTCCCGTTTCGACCCGTATATCTTTCTCAAACCTTATTTTCAAACACACGTAATTTATGTTCATCTGCTAGCGTCGTACTCCAACTTTCGCAACCGTAAAGTATTACCGGCAGAATAACCGTTCTGTATATTTTTAATTTCAATTTCCTTGTGATATTAATCGCGATGTTAGAAGTTTTTGGACTGAATAGAAACATGCGTTCCCCGATACTAAGCGACTTTTTATTTCTTCCGTGACCTCATTTTTACTTGTTACGTATGCTCCCAAGTATTTAAATTTGTTTACTTTCTCTATGACCTCATCCCTAATTCTTATGTTTTTATTTCCTTGATTCCCTGTGTTTCGGCTTGTTATCATGTATTTTGTTTTATCTATGTTTACCTGTAGACCTATCTCATCGCACGCTTCTACCAAGACATCGGTGTTGCTTTGTAGTGCATCTATATCGTCCCCTATTAAATCTACATCATCCGCGTATACAAACAGTTGATTGAAACCATTCAATGATAGTCCTTTTTCTCCCCTTTAATTTTTAAAATCGCATATTCTAACGCGAAGTTAAACAGTAGTGGTGACAAGGCATCGCCTTGTTTCAATCCGCTGCGAATCTTGAAACTATCTGACATATTATTACCTATCCGTACTCTGCTTGTGGGTTCGCTGAGACACATCTTCACAAGTTGAACTAATTTTTCCGAATTCCAAATCGTATCAGGATACTGTATAACTTTTCCCTTTTGATAGAATCATATGCTTTCTTAAAATCAATGAATTCGTCCCATTTCTTCTCCAAAATTTGTCTCAAGTTGAAAATCTGGTCCAACGTGGATCTATTTCTTCTAAATCCACATTGGTGATCTCCAATTATTTCATCTTCGTATACACTTAGGCGTGTTAACAGAATATTACTTAATACCTTGTAACAAGTTGGAAATAACGAGATTCCGCGGTAATTATTGCATTCCGACTTATCGCCTTTTTTGTAAATCGGAACAATTATTGATGTTTTCCATTCCTTTGGGAGCTCCTCCTTTCTCCATATAGCACTTATCAATTGATGTAGTTCCTTGATTAGTGCCGTTCCTCCTGTTTTAATTAATTCGGCTGGAATATTGTCTATTCGTGGTGATTTGAAATTTTTCAATTTCTTTACCGACATATTGATCTCGCTAGGTTCGGGTATCCACGGTTCTGCGGTATGGATTTCAAATTCCTCTGTTTGTTCCCCGTTGTGTATATTAAGAAGTTCGTATGTTATTGAAGAGCCCGCTAATTATAGTAATGCTTAAAATGCGTCAATTTTCCGAAGACAGGAACACATTTTAAGTAATGTATCCTTAAGGAGTTTTTGCTAAATCTTAAAAATTACTAAATTGAAAAAAACAAAACAAAAAAAAAACTTGTGTACATCTGAGGCGGGGCGTATTGTATGATACGCTTATTGTCAGAGAAAATATGAATGATTTGGAATAGATTATACCGTGTGTGAGTATCAGATGCTGTATTCCTCAGGTGTATATTTGTACCTGCTTAGCTTGGTGTGTTTTTTTTTTTTTTTTGTTTTTTTTTTTTCGAATTGAAAAGTGGGAAGATTTAAGCCGTTCTGTGCCCCATGGGTCCCACTGACGTATGGAAAAGCCTGGGCGATGCTCCAAATATGTACTTGGTAATGACACTCATTCTGTCAAGTAAACTATTGAATTTCTTTACTTGAAAGAGAGAGTATATTCAAACTGCCTGATAAGTTAGTAATTTCCTGATTGAAACCCAGTTCATAAAACTCGCATCAATTAATAGATACAGTAGAAGTCCGAGAAACTGGCATCCAACAGTCCGGAACGTCCGATTGTCCGGCACTTTGTGTGTGTGTGTGTGTGTGTGTGTGTGTGTGTGTGTGTGTGTGTGTGTGTGTGTGTGTGTGTGTGTGTGTGTATGTATGTATGTATGTATGTATGTATGTATGTATGTATGTAT
>JAGDQP010002159.1:47170-108941 GCA_022664845.1 Lepisma saccharinum
TGTATGTATGTATGTATGTATGTATGTATGTATGTATGTATGTATGTATGTATGTATGTATGTATGTATGTATGTATGTATGTATGTATGTATGTATAATAAATCACAGCCATATTCAATCCACTAGTGGATGAGGCCTCTCCCCGAATATATATATATATATATATATATATATATATATATGTATATATATAAAAAAAATCCGGATTTTTACTGTAATTCCAAACGCGGATACAATAACTAGATATTATGAAAGGATTCGGAAATATTTTCTGTCATCAACAATTTCTCTTCTCTTGATTATATGACATGAAATTAATATTTGTTGTATAAATGCGGAAAAGAAGTAATCCCTTGAACTTTATCAACACTCGCGAGTATTGATAATAGATGATAGTTTGACTAGTTTACATATCGCAATAAAAATTAATAAATACAGACAACATAACACCATACAAAAATGCCCTTTTGTATGTTATTTTCCTTCGTGTCACTCATGAATAACGTTCTGTCAATACATTTATCATCACTTAGTACAGTACCCTTGCAATCGTTGTTGTTGGCGTAGTTAGCCACAGTTTTAGTGCAAATTAGGTAATATTTAAAATTTAATGTACGCGAAATTTCTTGACACACATTACTAAGATCTTTTTCTTCTATTTATAAAAGCTCATCATACCACAGATGTGACCGTATTTGAAAAGGAAAGTACTTATTTAATATCGAAGTGTTCATTGTAATAAGTAGTTTTGAACGTTGGCGGTCATAAAGCGCAATTTCAATTTCATGTACGGTGGAAATAATGTCGTTGTAGTACGCGTAAGATCATACTTCAACATGATAAACACCTACTATGAAGTAAATACCATTTCTAACGTTTGTTTGTAACCATTTTTTTTAACGCCTTGTATATAGAGTTTGTTCTCTTCCCCTTCTTTTTGTAATAATATATTCCTTTCATTGTAGGTCAGCACCACAGTTTCGCTTTGACTGGTTCATCAAATCTCGTACGGCGATGGAGCTTCAGCGACGGTGCAATACTCTGATCACGTTGATCGAGAGGGAGAACCAGGAACTGGAAGAGAAAGAAAGACAAGAAAAGAAGAAGCGCGGCCCCCGCACGAGCTTAGGAACCCCAGGCAAAGGCGGCCAGAAAAGGAAAAGCGACGGCAGCGCTCTTCCAGATGGCAAAGGGCGAAAGAAGAAAAAAATGAATGACAAGTGAACATAGTATTTTTGGTTGACAATGAACTAATTATTTTGGTGACTATCAGATTCTGTCTATAATCAGAAGGGTCTACAATCACACGTTTCGAATCCTAACGAAAGTGAATTTACAAATATCGATTCTTTGACTCGTGAAGAAAAAGTTATGTAGGATATTTTTTCAGAAGAACTATTTCATCCCGAAGTTTGTGCTAGGTGGTCGTTTGGTGTATTGTGTGTGTTAAATGTCCCACAAATTTTGGAAGAAAGAAAAAAAAAATGTAGTTTCGTTGCAGTGCGACGGAATGAAGCATCTCTGATAAATAGACTGTGTATATGAACTGAATATTTTACATGTGTTTGTGTGTGTGTGTTTGTGATAACTACTTTAAAAAGAAGAGAGGAAACAAAGAGCTCATTCTTGTTTTAGTGAGCTTTGAATGAAAAACAGTCGCACGTGTGTACAGTCTACATTCCAGCTTGAAGTCAGGACGATCTTTATCAAACATTTTCATTTTATACTTTGCATAACTTAATTTAAATTGGTTGTGTGTTTCTTAGTTTGTAAACGAAATGAACAGCATGATGTAGATGTATAAAAAAAATAGCTCTGTAGAAAATAGATTTGTGTAAAAAAAAAAAAAAAATTTTTTTAAACCTATAACGCAAGCGGTTTCCCCCTTTTTTTGTTTGTTTGTGTGTGTGTGTGAGAGAGAGAGTGAGAGAGAAAGAGGGGGGGCGGGGTATTGATTTGAACATGGTGTGAGTCACGGTACCTCAGTGTGTATATTCAGCTTGGCTCAAGATTGTAATATGTTTCTTGGTCATCTGAAACTTTAAATTCTTGAATACATTGGACGTGAAACATCTGTATCCATTGTCGAAAATGTTCTACGTACAAGGAGAGAGAACTATGGACAGAAAAAGACACTTCAGTTTTTGTATGTGGAGTATAGATTTTTTGTAAAACAGTTACCATATTATTAAAGCGTAGACATTTTCCCAGTATTCGAGCCCTGATACTTACTAACTCTATGGCTTATAGAATTCGGAAGTTCATCGCCGCGGTAACAAACGTTCAGCATTGGATTTTATCGTGGGTAATATGAAGCCAACTTTCACCACGAATACCTAACTCGAAGAGCCCTTCTAATATTGTCATCCCAAGGACGTCTTGGTCTCCACAACGGCCTCTTTCCCTCCAGTTGACCAACCACGATGGAATATAATCTTCGTTTTTCCCCCATCCGAGCTATATGGTCTGCATGACAGCTTGATTTTATTTATACTGATCTCTATATATAAAATTGAAAGTGACTGTTTGCGTTATCATCACGCAAAAGTGTTCTTGACCAATTGGAATGATTTTTCGCACATGATCAAACACTGGACCGGACTGGGAAGTTATCATATCACTTTGATTCTAAGATTATCATCTTCGGAGATAATCGACCATCTAATTGTCCAGTGAATTCCAATGGCGGTGGTAATGACAATGGAAAATTTAAAAACAAAACACGCAGCAACCCACACAACAGTGTTGTTCGACGGGTTGACCACCTCCAAGAGGTCACATTTGGCATGACTATCAGTTCATTAACAGCGGCTATCTTAGGTAACACACCCCTAACAAAACTGTTAGTGACAGTCCCAATGACTGTTGAAAACTTTATTTTAAGACGATACAAAGAACAAAAAGATCCGCGGTCTAGTTATCAAAAACAAGAAAAATTCTTCGAGAAAGACTAAACGAGGTTCATCCAATTATAATACAGATTTTATAAAAACGTGTCCGAACATTTTTTTTTTCAGTTAATTCAGAATGTCAGTGTAAGCATTCTATGAACCATCGAACATTATGAGTCACTGTATGATTAAAAACCAAAGCTAAATTATAATTATTTTCGTTTTTTTTTTTTATTTTCAAAAGTACCACAACCAGCAGCCATAGCTCTGTTGGTAGAGCGTTGACTTCCCATTGGGAGGTCCTAGGTTTGATACCAGTGGCTGACTATCCTGAAAGGTTTTTTTCCCCTGTCATGCCAGGTAAATACCGGGATTGTACCTTCAACTTAGGATCTGGCCAACAACTTCCAGCATCCTACCCTATTGCAGACTGAGTCATAGATGCCTAAATGTCATAAGTAAATTCAATTCAAATGTACCAGCTACTTAATGGAGGGGGGAGAGTTACAGAATCAAAAACTGTCCAAGACCACTTTTCTGAAAATAATGTGGAGAGATTGATTAATAATCAATTAATATTTGATTACTATTGCAATTAATATTGCTTTTATTTATCATTCATTTGTTTTTTGTGTCAACTTGAACGTACTTCTTCCCGTAAGAATTGTTCTATCTCAGTAGTTTTAGAAGCAGGGCTGAAGCTACCAAAATCTGTCAGTCCGACCTTTTCAAAGGAAATGTTGTAGTTCTCCCCTCCCCGCCGGACATGTTATCCTGGCGCCGTCATTGTTTAGAAGTACAATCATACGAAGCTGTACGCTTGTGTTACGTGTGAAATTAGCTTGTGCGTATCAACTTCTTCCTTGATTGTCATCACGAAGAAAGAAATTCAAGCTCTGCCAACACATTGAACAAACGGGAGACACGAGGTCAAGTGCTGTAAAAGTAGTCAAATGTTCGTGTACAGGCTTTGGACCATGTGTTTGAAAAGAAATCGCTGTTGCTCAGCGACATAAGCTCAAAGTGGAACACGTTCGTTCCACTTCTTTTTGTTGTCTTACGACAGTTGTAGTAAGTCTGCGGGCGTAAATATGTGTCGTATTTTTAACTACAAAAAGTTGCTCGTCTGCAGGGGCCCTCGTTCCTTCTTAACCGTGGGAGGACCAAGGGAGGCTATAAAATGTCCACACTTTTGAAATTTCGGTTTTTCATCTTGGATTTTTGTGACGACCTTCTCCATAGTTTTATTTTGTGTCGGTAAGTGCTTAAAATAATACTTTCCATGAGAAGTCTTTTTCTTGTTTTCTTTCTGAATAACAAATGAAAATACCGACGGTTGACACAAAATAACCCTCCCTTGGTGCACAAAATTACGGACCTTGAATTTTAAGAAATTTTTGTTTAGTTACAACCTTTAGCTGGCAACAGTGAAGTTGACAAATGACTGTCTACAGCTTTACTACTAGCTGTGGAAGGCTATGGACACTCATTTTTAGAACAGTTTTGCCTGTTGTGAACAAGTTTCGAACATGTTCTATAACAAAAAATGAGTAAATACTTGTCAGAAAAAGAAATAGCAGAGGAACGTTCTGATGTTAGGAAAGATGAAGACGAAAGTGGCCTAGATGAGGTGCTAAGTGATGCTGAGAGCCATGTATATGATAGTGAGGACATTTACGGTTCGGAAGATGAAGTTTACAATACTAGTGACTCCGAATCTTAGCCTTCCTTATTTGGTGGGTACAACGGTTTCTCAGACTGCGATAAGTGTTAAGAATTGTGTCGGTTCCTTCAGAATTCCTTCTCCGCGCCTTCAGGTACTTTCTATAAGTAGTCTCTCTTAACGTCATTAATTCAAGTAGCTCTTTATTTAACCAGAGAGAAGGTGGGTGCAAAACAAGTTTCCGTTTTAACGGAGCATGCTTATCTAGGAGACTTAAAATCGATTGATTTAGAAAGTCTAGTTGTGCATCAACGCTCGGAATGTTATACATTTGCTGCCACTGTTTGTTGGCTGCATCCTGCAACAACGCCTGATCATTGATGTTACGCATGTCTCTGTATGATATAGTTTTAGCTTTAAATTTTGGTACAGAGATTGAGTACGACGCAAAAATTAAATGGTGTCGAGAGATGCCTGGTACTGGGAACTGGCTGAAATTTCTAATTTTATTTGTATCTCGAGTCAAAATGACATCAATTAATGATTCAGATGTGTTGGTGTGAAATGTTGAGCGGAGGGGGCAAGCTGTGAGACTTAGAGATTCCAGTATACTGCGGAAGTGGTTAGATTCAGTTCTGAGTTTGATACAAGATGATTATAGTTCATGTCTCCTAAAATTAATACATTTTCGTAAAAAGGTATGAAAATTTAATATTTCGTCCTCAAAGTTCTTAAAATTAGCTCTAGGTGGTCTATAAACACATGCTATTAGAAGTTTATTATTTCCTAACAAGCATTCCAGAATAATATATTCCGCGCTGAAGGTGTATTCATTCGGCGTCTTGGCAAGTACTTTGACATTCAAATGTTCCCTCCAGTAGATTCCAACTCCACCGGCACGTAAACCGTGTCTATCTTTTCTGAGAAATTTAAAACCGGGTAAATGGTAGAGGGTCTCTGGGAGGCTCGGCTTCGCAAAGGTTTCTGATACCAAAATCATGTGTATATTTGGTTGTGCTGAAAATATAGCTTCAAATTCTGTGAAGTGACTCAACAAGCTTTCTGTGTTTATATGGGCATCATTGAATGTGCCCTGAGGGTGCTTGGACAATTCCGTTTTCAGTAACTCAGCTGTGGTCACTGACTGGAGAGACAGAGCAAAGGGCGAAGGAGGGAGGTATGAAGACGCAAGTAGGTCATGGTGCGAGGTGAAAGAGAAGGGTGAAATACATCGCAGTTCCGTTATCTCAGGAAGGGATGTTGTCAACGCTCCGAGGTTGTCAGATTGGGGATCGTCCATTCAGCGAAAAAGAAAAATTACGCTAAAATGAAGAATGTGGGCATAATATACAGACAATTGTTTATCATAAGTGGTGGGTCATACAAGTGTAGAGGATGAACATCGACCTGGTGGAGCAGTCGAAGCAGCAACACCTGACAGTTGAACGTGTGAATAAACTTATTGAGGAAAATCAACGCATCTTATTAGACGAAATGTATGTATATGAATTCAACATTAGTCATGGGACAGGTCACACCATAGTTCGTCTAGCACACCGTGAAGCCAGCAATTCAATCGAAGAGGTGTGGTGCCCTTGCAACACGAGTTATTCTGCAACAGGGTCCTCCATAAGCTCTGATCTTTCGCCTTTGGGAATTTTCACACATTTGGTCCACTTAGAGATGCATTAAGGAAGGGCTGAGGTCGATCCAGGTGTTCAAATTGCGGTGCATTGGGACTCTTTACCGAAAACTTTCTTCCGTGCTGGTATTTAAAAACCCTTGCCAACCGCTAGAATAAATGCGTCAAAGAAGATGATTACATTGATGACAATGACACAAGACAACTTTTCTTTGGTAACATGAAAAATTTTCGCGCCAATGTTTTACTAATTTTGCGGTGCCCCCCCCCCCCCCCCCCAGTTCAACTGAGGTGAAAAAGTTATCGCAGGTTACGTTACGTCCAGTATTGGACATAGACTCTACTAGTTTCGTAACAACATAATCTGAGAGCCGTTGGTTTTGTAGTCTCTGCTCCCACTTGCCCAAGTATGGAGATGCGTTTACCATATATTTCGACTTCACATCCACAAGCATCCAAAATTTCTGGCCATATTTGTCTGGTTTCGATGACATGAACTGGGTGAAAGGACATCTAGCTTCGCTGGGGAATAATTGTTCATCGATTGAAAGATTTTCTCCTGGTTTCTAACACGCAACGCAATTATCTATGAATCGGTTATCCAACTGCATCGATTTGGGAATTCCAACTCACCCTCGTCTGAATCGTCTATATGTTCAGGTAGGTCACCACCATCCGATTCTTCAGAGGGAACATCGTGCATAATCGCAAGTATTTCGTCTGGAAAAAGTGTCTTTCGATGCGACATTGTCTTGGAACAAAGCTTCTTCAATAAAAATCGCCCTTGGAGTGTCCAGAAAAAAACAACAGATTCTTGTGCAGTTGACGCAACAACGAGACTGAAGCACTTACAGAGTACTCTGAGCACGTAATAGCACAAAAGTCTATAATAACCAGCGCAGACACACCTTGAACAGTTCTTGTAGTATAAACTACATCACAACACGAAACTTGATATCAGAATACACGAAAACAGGTCAGTTTCCCTTAATTTAAGTTCAGGTGTCAATTTGAAACCTTCGGCCATTTTTGGCAAATCTTATCATACAGTCGTACATAATTAAACTAATTCGGCAATTGTTCTTTTCCATGTTCATAACGTTATTGTGAAAAAAGTCAAGAAGTTTCAAGCCTCTAGCTTAAGAAGTAAATTTTTTATTTATGTTTTTAAGACTCTAAATGTCAAAATGACACCTTATGGACGTTCTAGTGTTAAAGTTATTTAAGTAATATTTACTTTAGAATTTGGAAGAAGAATTGCAAAAAGTTTTTATTTCATGTCAATATTTTTCGTTTATGAGTCTTGTGTGTGACACAGAAATCATCAGTATGACCTTCTCTGGTACTTTTGCTCCATGGTCTTGATAACTCATCTCTTCATGCTCATCACTTGCGAAAACATTCAGATGTAAACGTGGTAAGTGGACCTACAATTTTTGGTAAAGTGGCTCCGTTCAACAGACCCCGGTGGGATTTGAACCCGTGATTACGCGCACAGAAAGCGAGCCCTCTAACTTCTCGGCCACTCCGAGGACGCAACTGATACTACACAAAAGAAGAATCAGAACCTTGTGATGCATTTTACTTTCAATTTCCAACAAAACTTTTATCACACGTAAGATTTCCAATGTTGTGAATGTCTTGCTTGAAAGTAAGGATGCGAAACATACAGCAACAAAACGTCCTTCTTTGGAAACTTTCTTCCTTAGCTTTTTCCATCTCCCACTTTCTTTCTTCTTTGCTTTTACAGAGTTTTTACATCAACATCTACCTTTATACGAAAAGAGGACAAGAAAACGTTTGGAGGATCGACCAAGGGTAAAAAGACACCAGAACACCAATGAATTTGATCTATTTTAAGCAACTGTATGATAACCTGCTGATAATTTGAATCACTGATAGTTAAAACGAGATTATACAAGTGTATTTTCATCCATTTTTTTTTTTTTTTGTTTGTAATATTTCCAAATCGCAACATCAAAATCAAGAAATTAAAATACAGTAGAATCTCGCTTATCCGACATAAACGTCAGATATTAGGGAGGTGTTATGAAAAAGCCTTTTAAACGTCAAACCGTATTATTTTACACATTACGAACCTAATAATCGTGTTCTACAATAAAACAGGAAAAATTAACAATTTCTTCATCAGTTATTTCATACTGATTATCCTCCTTCATGAACTGAATGATACACACATGACTTGTAGTGTAGACGGACGCCATGCGGTAGTCGGGAGTAACAAAAAATAAAGTACGTTCACAACTTGCAGATCTTGTTGCCGATCGATGCTCTTTTTCGATGGTATGTCGGATACACGAGAGACTACTGTATTTCGAATAATTAAGAGTAAGATAACGCACAAACTAGTACGTAATAGAAAACTTGTAGAGGTCAGATTTGAATTCAGCATGCAAAGATCAGTAAGAAAGACATATTTTCATCAGTATTACCAAAACTCTGTTGCCCAATGTTAATATAACCTTGATTTGTGTTCTGGCATTGTATTTTGTAGCTCGACTTAAATTCGCCTTGTTTATTGACTTCTTCTATTATGAAAGTGTATAAAGAAAATTAAAAACTGACAATAACAGACATGTCAACCTAGAGAAGTTCGAATGCGGGAGAGTTGCCAATCTGGATGGAAGGAAATGCGGGAGCTTGCTTAGAAACTAAAAAACATGCTAAAGAGTTACAACACAAACGTTAAACCACAGAACACAGACGTTAAACCTCCTAAATCACAGAATCTCTCATGATTTTTTGTTCTCAGGCATTTTGCATGAAAACTGACTTTTCTGCAATAATGGGGAGGAAAAAATGGGAACGAGGATAAAGGTATATAAACCGAATGTGGGGGGGGGGGCGGAGTTACACCAGATTGATCAGAAATAAATGGCCCGTAGGTTTTAGAATGGAGTAAACATACCTGCTTCATTCAAAATAATGTTCGTCTGCAAGAACACACTTCTGCCAACGATTCACAAGCATCTCCATCCCACCCCTCAAGAAACATGGCTCCCTTGAGTTTGTGAAGTCGTGGAAGGCACTATCTACACTATACCTGTTTTTCAACATTTTGTCTTTCAAGAAGTGACTTACATGCATAAATATATAGTAGTATGTCGGTGCTAGATAAGGGGAATACTCCTATTAATCGCCAAACATACCAAAATATGTAGCCTCAAAGTCCGGTGAGTAACGTCCCACACAGCACACAATATTGTATTAACGTTTTATAAACGTTGTATTTGGTGACGTTGAATTATATATTTTATCAACGTAATTTGATAAACGTTTAAAGAATGACCAGTATTAAACGTTTACTAAACGCTGAATTAAATTGTGCTTTTAAATCTTCTAAAATGGTGGAAAGCACAACATTGATTAAACGTTGATTCAACGTTGAATGTTTGTGAGTTTTCCTAATCTTCAGAAACAATTTTCAGTGATAGTTTTATGCTTAAACTTCATTAGGTGTTATATAATATCATTTTCAGAGGCGGGTCGACCTCTGGGACTTACGGCCTAGGTAAAATTGTTTCAACTTCTCCCACCGGGAATCAAGCCCGGAGTGTTGGATTGTCACGTCTGAGGAGAAGTAAAATTTAACTTTCAGGACAAATTTCGTACCTTTCCCCCAAAATCCCTACTTATAACGAATATTTAAATCTGTGCAGATGAACAGAATAATGTAAGTTTCCCAGAGCGAAGCCTAGTACTTCAATGTTCAGTACGATATGCTTTAATTGAAATTACTATTTTAGGGTTGATTCCAGGTTAAAATCCTATAATCAAAGGATTTTTCTTGGAACCAACCCTAAAATTGTATCGTACTGAACATTGAAGTACTTGGCTTCGGTTTCGGAAACTTATATTATTCTGTTCGTCTTTACAAATTCAAATATTCGTTGTAAGTAGGGACTTTTGGGAAAGGTACGAAATTTGCCCTCAAGGTTGAATTTTGCTTCTCTCTAAACATTGCGTAAAGTAGATTAAACGTTGAATAGACGTTTATTCAACGTTTTGTAACGAATCAACGTCAATGCCAAAAGTAAGTTGCGGGAAAGGTTTAATTCAACGTCTTTAAAACGTTTATTAAACGTCAGATTCAACGTTGAATCAACATTTCGTAGAATACTAATCCGATAGTTGTATAAACGTGGAATCAACGTAAATTCAACGTTTATTAAACATTGAATGTTTAACTATTCAAGAAAAAGTTGAATAAACGTTTATTTAACGTGATTGTGCTGTGTGGGGTGGGTGAGGAATTTTCTCCCATCCAATTTACTGTAATTTCCACATTATTCTTTCCGTGTGGCTGTGCGTTGTCTCCGCGGGTCAGCATACTCGTACTACTGACCGATGCAAGATTTTGAATGTCATTTATGGCCTCTAGGCATCTAAGGCTCAGGCTGGGATAGGGGAGTGGAGGGGAAGGATTCATGGAAGGTGTCGGCCAGAGCCTATGTTGAAGATGCCATCCCCGCATTTGCCTGGTGTGACTGAGGAAAACCTGTCAAAATGGTCTGCTACTGTGATCGAACGCACGACCTCCCGATGCTACGCCAACACTACCACTGAGTAACTGCGGCTCCATGACCAAGTATTTGTTTTCAACAATGCAGCCTTTTCTAACTGTTAACAGTAGCTTTTGGTTGGGTAGGTATTGTTGTAGGCCGGGCTCTAAATATTTGCTTATTATTCTCAAGTTAAAATTCATAAAGGCGTTTTAGGGCGGAACAGCGAGGGGAATGAAAACAAGTTTCAGATCCCAAAGTATCAAACTGTTTCGCAATACAACTTATTAAAAAAAAAAGTAATTAGGGTGTACATACTGTCACATTTTGTGTTTACGTTCCTGAGGTTGGTGTAAAAGGTGCGCGGAACTAAAATTATAAAAAGTTTAAAACTGTTCTACATAAACTGAGGAAGCGAGTTGATATCGTTGCAATTACTTTAAACAACTTTGAAAAAGCAAGAACCTTTACCACTATTGGTTTTATATTACTAAAAGCTGGGGGTTGCATACTTGTATTTCTAAGTATCAGAATCATCCAACCTTACCTACTTCTAGAACTTGTACATTTAAGTACAACACGAACACACTTGAAGAAGAACTCTACCCGGATCTTCCTGAGCTGAACAACACTCTGAACGATATACAGGACATGGATGTTGGACAACAAGGAAAACAATGAAGTACAAAGGCGACGTTGACTCAGCAAGAAGCCCCAAGTGAGTGAGCAGGGAAGAGACTTATCTCTCTAGCCTAAGCTATAGGTTGAAAGGTGACTAGGAAGAATGTTTTAAAATGTTGTGCAAACTGTTATACAAACGCCTATCTTGCTCAGCACTAAAAAAAAAAGGAGTGCCAAAGTGCTATTCCGGAGCCGAGGCACTTTTGGCCTTCAAATGAGTATATCTTGAGTTAATATTTTACTCCGTTAAAACACTTGACCAGAAGTGTAAAGTTAGCCTAATCTGGATCTTTACTCCGGAGTAGCACTTTGGCACTCCTCCTTCTAAGAGTCTGAGACCATGAAAGGGATACGAGATAGCAGACCCGTTTCGGTTCAGAGGCCACAAAGGAAGTGGTCCAACGTGCCAAGAATATCTCACTGAACTTCCTGAAGAGCAAGCTACAAGCAATCAGCAAGACTCAAAAATATGAAAATCGTTCTCCCAAAAGGCAGAGAGACAAGTAAACACCACCACCCAGACGCCGAAGGAGAGAGACTACAGAGAACTAGTTACACATCTCAAATAACTGTAACATGTAAGAATAAGAAGTAAAAATACCAGTCCTTATTCCAATCACGAAAACATTCTGAAAAGCAAGAATTAGCTCTCACCCAAACAAAACTTAAAAAAAAAGAAAGAAAATTCAATCTCAAATAACTTTCATAACAAAAGCAATAAAGAAGGGAAGCAAACCCAAAACAAAACAGAAGGAAAATTCAAAGGCATGAATCCCTAATACAAACCAAAAAAGAAAAATTGCACTACTCATGAGACATAGGTTTTAAAGTGAAGATTGTCGTTCTACCACATACCTAAGCCGCCATAAGGACCATGAAAGGCAGAACTTGTGAATTGGATTAACGGCATGCCAAAACACATGAGCAAAAGGGATTATAAGTGAACTGACAAACGAAAATGCCAAAACCACTAGGTTAATTCATTGAGATGGATGAATACAGTTCAGAGCAACTATACGCCAAGAAATAAATCAATGGATAGAACAGAACTGAAGACCTCACGGCCCCGAATAAGGAAAAAAAAAACCTACAACTCGTGTCCCAAAGGTCAAGCAGCAGTAAGTCAGAATCGGGAGGATGACCGCTAAATAAAAACATCAGTCATAGAATGACAACTGAATGGGCAAGTAAATCTATATTAGGGAAATCAAAATGGATCTGAAAGCAGACATTAATGGGAAAATGATAACCCCGTACATAAATCCACAAATGGGATCTTTGAACCCACTTGGCAGAAGATGTACACATCCACATACATAAACAGAAAATGCCTGTTGTTCTAGATAGTAAGTAAACACTGGCAATGTCGGATACAATATTGAAACAGGAAGGCTTCTAATTCTCTTTCATCTTTGTTTTGGAGAGTACACATGTCCGCTCCACATAACACAATACTTTCAATTCTTTCTTCTTCGGTTCTTGATGAATGACACTTTCGCCTCCACATTTTAAATGATCCTGTTATAAACTTCGCACATACTTGAAGGGTATTTTTGTTGTTAAGCTGTGGTTCTACTTCTTTTAATTACCATTCCTTTTGTTTTCGTTACGTAGCATACAAAAGGTAATATAAACATGGCCTTAGATACAGCTATGGACGTACGTTTTGGCGTATGTCTTGAGAGATTTTTAGACGTAGAACTTTTTACCAACGAAAAAAGATTTTTTTAAATATCTTCTTCATCTAAAATATTCTTCTCCACCATTCTTCAGCTAAAATATCAGGACAATATTTTCCACAAAAGTACGTTATGTCAGTCAACAAATACATACAATATTTCAATGTACAGGGTGTTGCAAAACAACATTGACAAATCCATCTCACGAGATTCCGGAGGTAAAAATAGGAATACAATTAAAGACCGTTGCACAAATGCTTCGTTTCGGCAGTACAGACTTCCGAAAGCTTGGGAAATGAATTCTAGAGCTTGATGGGCCGCGGTGGATCAACGGTTAGAGCGCCAACCTCTGGCGCTTGGGGTCGTCGGTTCAAACCCTGCTTGTGCCATTTATGGTGGACAAACACCGTGTGCGGGGTTTTTCTCGAGGTTCTTCCGTTTCCTCTCTTTCTTCATTTCATTATTATTCATTCGGCCTGAGCCAAAGTTGCCTAAAGGTCTTAAAATGAAGTTCTAGAGTTCGATACTGCCAACAGAACAACTCATGCCCAAAGAATTTTCCAAAAGAAGTAGGGGATTCCCAGATATTCTCTGGAGTAAATATTGGGTCGAAATAAGCACAACAAAGACGACTTTCCGTATGAGTAAAAATGATAGACGTAATCACTGCCATCTAACAGGGCCATGACAGCCTCTTTTACTGATAAATACATTAAACTTTCGTTAAAATGTATGCAATACTTACACCTGATAAAATCATTCGAGAAACGTAATCTGTTTGAGATATCGACTTGGCGCAACTTGTTACCCATTCATGCAAATTTCGATGGACCTTTACTTCAGAGAATTTCTGGGAATCCTCTATTTCCTTTGAGAATCCCTTGAACCCCAATTACAAAATTATGTAATATGCATTTTGAGATGAAGCAGGTCTTTGACGGTACCATGCCGCCTGAGTTCTACTGTTAACGGTATTGCAAATATCAAGCTCTACAGTTCATTCCCCACTCTTTCGGCAGCCTATAGCGCCGAAACGAAGCATTTGTGTACTCTCGATGGCTTATACTTTTTCTCTTAGTTTCGTGTCAGGAATTTGGTGAGGTGGTTTTGTCGCTATTATTTTGGAACACCCTGTATTTATTTTTGCAATAAGAAATGTTCGTAATAGAATGCGACAAAACTTTTGTCCATAATTGTACCACAATCGTTCGCCTTTGTTACATTCCGTTTGATTTCGATGAAATGAAGCAACTTCGTAACGTGTTGGTGTTCTTTGGCCCGAAACTGTAGAAGTTCAATTATTACCAGCGCCAACACAACCCACCTGAAACTTCATGGTTAATGTTAAAACTGACAACAAAACATAGTTGCACGTCTTGCAATTAAGATCAAAAACACTGAACTGCTGAACAAGACTATATTATTCGTAAGAAATAAATTACACGTAACGTTTCGACCTTCTAGATCAGGTGTATGTCTGATGAGGATCTTTGCTAGAAGGTCAAAACGTTACGTGTATTTTATTTTTTACGTATAATATAGTCTTGTTCAGCAGTTCAGTGTTTCTAATGTTAAAAGGACAAGTGTACCTTTTTTTCTTTCGTAGTAATTGCCAATATAGTGTGGTAATATACATTTATTTATGCCTTTAAAAAACATACATCACAGGTAAATATGTTGCTTTTTATTTTATTTTTCAGCAAAAAATCAAAACTGAATTTTGCTCATAATAGTATTAAAATGACTAACAATGATTGTCTGAACCACGTACTCAAAAGCATTATAAAGCTAATTATAATAATAATAATAATGCAGCCACCAATAATAAATGACGTCAGAGGAAGGCAGTTTAAAAACAAAGGACAACAGAAGTCTCAAGATCTACATCAACCAACCTTTAAAAAAAAAAAAAAAAAGTGGTATTATAGAAGAAAGAATTCAAATCACACAAGGCTTGTCAATTTTCCAATACGATATATATTACAATATAGCTTTAATAGTGAACACACATACGAAATCGTATTGAAATTACGTGATTTTTTTTCTTCTTTTCTTTTCTCTCTTTTGGTAGGTAAATTGATTTGCTTCTACCAATACAGCACAAAAACACACTGAACGCAGTAACGAGTCCTGGCAAATAACTAATCATATGAACATTACAATTAACACAAAGAATCAATCAGTGTGTATCCAATACACACACACACACATAGTAAAAGAAATGTTGCAGTCTTATCACAACAACAAACCACAGCCTTGCAAAATGAGTCATCATGATTTCAATCCACCATCTAGATATAATCTGTTAGCTAACACTACGCGATACTTCAATAGGGTGTTTCAGTAAACATTAGAAGTAATTATCTCGCCTCACCGCGGTAGTTTAACTTCGTTACCCTGTATATAGATTAAAGAATGAGGTGGTAGTGGGAGGGAAGGGGTCTGCTTGATGCACACCTATGTAATGGTTATAAATTTACACATTTTCTTTCGGGCGAGTGGATTTTAAGGAAAACCATACTCCATTGAAGTAACGAGTAGCGGTAATAGCCACCTCTTTTCATGACAAGTGCAAAAGTACTCCCACAGAAACAGAGAAAACAACAATTCGTTAAATCTGTTCACTTTCGTTCTTTCATCTCGTCGCTTTCCTGGCTTTAGGGCGTAACTGAGCAAGATGCTGACAATCTTTTACAGATCTGTGTTAAAGCGTTTTGGTTTTGAGATGTCATCTCCTTCGACGTAACCGAAGCATGGTAACATTTATTCACGTTATAAGTACGTAAATCCATTCTTCTGTAAAAATTTAGAAAATGTGGGTTACGCTCTTTGGAAGCGATGATATCAAGACTTGCAAAAGGAATTAAACATCAGTCTCCATGTTGTACAGTGCTTGCCCACAGTAGGCGACACATCTCTCATCCTCACTAAAAAAAAAACTGTACAAAATAATGCCGTACCAGTCATTGGATTAAAGAATGAAATTTAATTAGAATTCATACTCCTTATATTCAAAAAGCATAAAAGTGCATACTACGTTATTTCCGTCCAATATTTAACCGCATGTCTCCCTCCAGTCGATGCAACGTTATCAGTTTCACCATACTTCTCAATGTATTAATAATACTAATACAGACAATTTGTATTTTTTTTAATATTCTTTTTATTATTATTACTTTTAAACTTTCCGTAGCTTTATGTTAAATGTAGACCTTCATCCATATATATGTGTGTGCATAACTTCTATTTTCGATTGGTATTATTAACAAGGAACTAATTGCTAATAGGTTGTTCTTAAAACTGACTAGAGAGCTAAATTTATACCACATATAGAATTCATAATACTACGCTGATGAGCATCTTGTACTTTGGTTACTGTTTATAAGAATGCTCATATGAAGTCTTTAACACGAACACCTATTTTTTTCTTTTCTATTACTTAGCTCTGATAATGTATTTAACACCTCGACATATGTCCCACCTTGTAAATAAAATTAATCAATATTCCATAGACATTCCATCAGAAAAAAAAATAACATACAGAGTGTCCGTAAAATCATGGTGAAATTTCGAAGGCCCATACCATCACAACGAAATTTCAGCAATCCAATACTAAAACTACGAATGTACTGAATTTTACTTCTGAGATAAAAGGCACATTCGTGGCTTTAGCTTTGTACGTTTACGTTCTTGAGCACATACGTGTTTCAAGTACTTGAAAATAATTTCCAATGGAGTGCTCGTACTCGTTCGTGACAGCAATCTATGAACCCACAGCATTCAGAAAATGCACTTACCTCAAAAAGCTTAATTTTGCACATTCGCGCTTTTGGTATTCGATTGTCGATATGGTACCTACACGAAATAGGCGGGAATTAAAAGATAGACAATGAAAGTTTTAACCTGTGTGTCCATTGATATTCAACAAGTTTTGCTCTGATAGTGGTTCAATTCCAGCTCTACACGACCAAGAATAACAAACATGATGGACTCACTTGCCATCTAAAAGTCCGCTTTTCGAAAGTTTGGTATCTAAAGTCTTATTTTCGAAAGTTCGGCATCTAAAGTCCTCTTTTCGAAAGTTCAGTATCGGAATGGTTCACTTTCTTCCCCACACGGACGCTAAAATAACAAACTTTTGAGAGTTTCTCTTTCACATTTGGTGTCTGTTTCGTGTGTCTATCAGCTTTTCTTGCCATAGTATGGTCGTTTGAAGCCCCACAATGAATTTACGGATAACAATTTACGTTAAACAGCACAACATACCCATTTTTTTTCCTGGTTGGACAAAAAAAATAATATATATATGAAAATTACAACGATTAACATTCACAATATACATGAAAGAAGCTCGGCGGCGATTATTTTATTGTGTCGAGAATGAATCACACAAAAAGCACAAACAGTCAAGTAACAAAAATTATTGTAATAGACAGAAAATGACAAAATGTCAACATTTCTGCAGTGGAAGCTTATTATTATATTTACAATTCTTTTAAACGTGGGTATCTTAGTTCCTTTGTCACTCTTATTCATAGTTACGGGCCATGCACTTCCATGATACTGCTGAATGTTGCTCAAATGTATTTATCGTTGCATGTTGTTTCTACTTACGGACTAATATACCAAGCTAAAGTATGACAACAGTATTTTGGTTAACAAAACAGAGAACATTGTTAAATCATAAGTTTATCGAGACGAGATTCATTTTTTTTTACTATTATTATTATTATTACGTTTTCTCGACTCAGACGATAACAGCAATAACACACGAATAATATGTAAAAGAAATAGAACTGTGTATAAGTTGTAAATAACCTTCAGAACACACTAGTGCATGGAAATACACGAACTATCAACATAACACCACCTGTTCAATAGCTCACAATGTTATCATTTCAGTATCTACAAACTGAGGGCCACTACCGAATACCTGAAATAAAATCACATATCGCTTTCAGAAATTTTATGAAGCACCAATAAGAGAGCAGTTACGTATATGTTTCTACATCATTGAATATACTGGCTATTGTACATATTTTTATGCAAAAAAAAAAAAAAAAAAAAGCCACATAAAGAATGACTCAATAATCAAAATTACTGACAATTATTTTGTTTGGCAATTTCTCTATTGTTTCACGAATAATAAAATAGTCATTTCTTGTTCAACATAAGCATTTCTAAATGACGGGTAAAAAAAAAAAAAAATAACAGTCAAATATAATTTATTGTTTCTTGGAAATCTGTGTACTCTTGAACACGGTATAATCGAACTGGAAAAAGTATTTTTTTTTTTTTACAAAAAAAAAAGTACGAAATAAAAATATGCAAGATTTGATGATAAATATTCATGCGTCGTTTCCATACATTTAACTGAAAATCTACAATAATTTGGGTAAAAGAAATTACACATCAGGATCCGTCCAAACATATATATATATTAATCTGTAATACGTATATTTATAAATTACTTAGAAATTAGATGTAAGACACTTCATTTACAGTACGAATGAACAGAGTAAACACATACAGAGTTTCCAAGTAATGACTAATATCATTTAGAATCACCATTCTAATTTTCACATCTAATATTTACAGATTTTCTAAACTACTTTTTTTTTATTATTATTTCTCTTGGGAAGCTTTCCAAGTTTGTCAACTCCTTTTGAAACTTTTCGCAATCACCGCACTTTGTAATCATCAAACTAAGTTAAGTTAACTCAACAAAAATTTGCAACATGTAAAGATTTTGTAATATAACTAAATAAATAGCCCCGACAAAACTTTTTTTTTCTTTTCATTACTGACAAATTTCATTTTTTTTTTTTTTACGAACCATATAACTTTAGTGTCTTTCAAAACGATTTTATTGTTCAGTTGAACCACACATCTTTCTTGCTTGTTTTCCTTTGCTCTGAATCCCACATACTTTTCGGCTGTGTGAAAACTAGCTGCGGAACTGTACATATATGAACAGTTACAAGAACACGTGATGTGGTTAGGAAAGCATGCAATATTTTTTTTCTACATCTATTGGCTAATGTACACGATGTGTGTTAAAATGTGCTTTTTTTATTTATTTTCTCACCTACGTTTCGTTCAACTTATCTAGTTCCTTTCGTGGAACACGTATACTATTATACTTCATTTAAAAATTTGCTCCCACGAGGCATAAAATCTATCTACACCTTTAAAAAATACATATCTCTAACTATATATTCGATTCATAGGGTGGGCTGCAATCTTTTCAGCAGTGCAATTCCCATTAGTTTTGAAATAAGTGATCTTAACATTTGGTTTTTACTAACATATCCTAGAAGTTTGTGTACTTAGTTTTGTATTAACTTGAAAACAACAGAACTTGTACATTCTAATCATCTTGTACAGTATTTCATGTTACGTACTAATTATTTATTTTCGCTACAATTGAATAGAAGACAAGTCTTGCAATCTGATTGCTGACATAGAGTTACTATTACAACTAGAGGTATGATACATGCTGGTTTCATTACTCTACCTCTGGTCAACACTTTGGTAGTTATACACAATGAATTAATCTTTCTCTGTACAAATACAGTAAACAGAAAATAATCATAACAAACTACTGTTATGCTCGCAAATGAAACGATGGCTACAGTGGATAAATTCAACAAGGCTCTCTTTTTTTTTTTTTTTTTTTTCCTCTCTATCACAACCACGATTAAATTTATCTTTATACACACTTAAAACATGAACGTTACTTCTTTCAAATTTAGAATTCACTTTTTGAATTTGGGTAATAGCTGTGTCAGGTCTCTCAATTACCCTTGCATTTTCCTTCGTCTGGATAGATCTCCCTCACAGGAACCAAACTCAACATCATGATGTGTCGTGCATACGCCCGGGTATTGCGAAACATATTGTCAGTTCCATGGAGACGATCCAGAAGTCCCAGCACTCCAAAGCATTGATTAAACCTGAGGAAGACAAAGAAAATTTGTTCAAGTGCATGTACTCACTAACATATGCAAATTCCTATCTTTATATATAAAAATATAAAATTTTGCTATTCTACGTATAAATAGAATTAAAATGAATTCCCATATTCGTGAGTTCTCTAATGACAGGTATTAATTTCGAATGACATTATGCTCATGGAGTAAATCCAGCTTCCGCAGTCTAACTGTTACGCCCGTCGACTTAAGGGCGTAACAGTTATGAATATACAAGGGGGGTATGCACATTCGTGTCATGATGCTGTCCATCCTTACTGTGGTTGTGCAGCATTTTCCTGTTTCACAAGATAAATTCCGAGATGGTGCATAGATCATGATCCTCGCCGCTAGCGTCGCCATCTTCTTCCTCGTATGTATGTTCATCGAAGGACGTCATCTCTCAGGCTTAAGGTTTAGCTGCTTGTTTCACTCATATAATAATACAAATAACAGTCATACCTTGATCTTTGTCGTCAATCCTCTTGATACAAAATAGAACACTAACGTATCAACGTTTTCGCGACACAATCCGGTCGCATACGCGTATACTGGAAAGGTAAGTGATCGGAAATGTGAATATGTGGACTTAAAAGTTTTGTCAACTAGAAACATGCTGTAAAGGGCTTTAGGAGGGTTGACGAAAATGGCGGAGTGTGTCAATGTTGTTCACTGTGGAGCACATTCATATACACAGAATCGATATGTGTATAGGCATATAAAGTTAAAATGCTAGATTCATACATAAGTATAAACAATAAATACGTAGATGACAGGTACTTTATATCAAACAAACTAACAACTGGGAGTCCTGGATCAACAAACTCAATACAACACACCCTAAGCTACAATTTACCAAAGAAATAGAAACGAACGGCACATTGAACTTTCTGGACCTGAAAATTTACCGAAAAAAAAAAACGTTTCATACCACTGTACATAGAACACCAACGGATAGACTGTGCATGCACGCTAAATCTGGATATTCCTCACAAGTAAAACATAATTTATATGTCAACTTCTTCTTGCGAGACCTTAATATATGCACCGATCCCGACAACTTAGAAACCGAAATAGAACACGTACTGTAAATGGCACAAAAGAATGGTTACAAAAAAAAAAAACTTTACTTCAATGGTTTCATAAAATCAAAGACAGATTTAATTTGCAAAAAGCACCAAAAAAAAAGTGTATTGGTATCCCGATCTTCCCGACTGTCACTCATACACTTGAGAAACTTTATCGCAAATATAACCTGAATCCTATTTCAGTACTACCAGAAACGATGGACAAGAATCTCACACAGCTGCAGTGTGCCTAAACACAGTCAGTGGTGTATTACCAAATTGCATGCGAGTGTAATAGTCACTACATAGGTAGGACTAAGAGAAACTTTAAGGTTAGGTTAAATGCACGCGACGTCAAAAATCAGAACCTCACAACATGAATGTCATAATATCTAAGAGCTACAACACACAAAATCGCTGATGCAACGATTGTACAAAGCGGAAGAACACAAGGAGTGAATCGTTCACGAAAATGCTTTTATGAAGGAAAAAAAAAAGCAACCAGCGCTTCTACCTACCTACATGTATATAACTAGTACCAAGGAAAGCCGGGAAGGCAATTTAAGGTAAATTTAAGACAAATGAAGGAGAAAAAAGGATAATACATACAGCTTACTTTTGCATTAGATCACACATATTCACATGTACACATAAAAAAAGTCACTATATTTCGTGTATTCACACTTTTTCAAGTAGATAGGAAGAGATGTGAATATGTGTGATCTAATGCAAAAGTAAGCTGTATGTATTATCCTTTTTTCTCCTTCATTTGTCTTAAATTTACCATATATATATATATATATATATATATATATATATTGTTTAAAATTCCTTTCTAAACCAGATTTACAGTTTTAACAACAAACAACACTTTTACACGCATTTTTATATCTAGGGTTTAACTTTACATATCTTTTTACATACATATTCCGTATGAATGAACGTATTCCACAGCGAACAACAATGACATACTCCGCCATTTTCCTCAACCCTCCTACAGTCGTCTACAGCATGTTTCTAGTTGACAAGACCTTAGGTCCACACACGGAAATTTTCCTGGTATCACGGAAACGTTCGTACGTGTTACTTTAACTATTAGTGTTTTGTTTTGTATTGAGAGGATTGACGACAAATTTCAAGGTAAGACAATGTTAACTTTCTCTCCACGCTATTCCTTCGTCTACATTTTTTTTTAAGATTAGAAGACATTTACATGTGAAAATAATAGTAAATGTTTTTTTTTTTCTTCATTAGAGTAAACTGTATTTAGGGTCTTTAGGTATCTTTGGGTCAGGCAGGAAAAGGGAGAGAAAAGATGCGGGAAGAGTCTAGTTTTAAGGAACCATCCCCGCATAAGCCTGATATAACTAAGAGAAAACACCTAGAAAAAACAGTCAGGATGGCCGGCTGCTGGGAACGAACCTGGGAACTTCGAACACTCTAGCAACTGAGCTACGATCGCTCGGTAGTGTAGAGAAGAAGATATGAGATGGAAGTCAATCAGGGTTTAGTTAGAAAATATCACCCAGGTATTAGTCAATGTGACTGAGAGAAAAACTTAGAAAAAACTCAAGTCAAGAAGCTGGTTGCTAGATTCGAACCCAGAACTTTCCGCATACTCTACCCACTGAGCTACGGATGTTCGGTTCTTATTTGTAAGATAATCACCTAATATTTTCCCCAATCTGACGTGTATTTCAAAATAATAATAATCCACAGTACTTCGAACACTGCAATGGACTTCGTCGGTTAGCAAACTGGACGATATATTCTGGATTATAATTCTTTTGACAAGTCGTAGGCGAGGTTTATTATTCTTTTTATTTTGTTGTAGGTAAAACGGATACGTGGAGTGATCAAAATGAGTATTATGTTTTCAATTGACTTGTCTTTGCTAATGCGGTTCTTATCTGGACATACTATTACTCTCTAAAGAAAAAAATATATACTACAATATTTGTCTCCCGTCTCAAAAGCACTTTATGAGTTATAGGAATTTTTAAATCTTCTTGACTTACAGGGAATGCAACAACAAATTAACAAAAGGGTTGAAAATGGAAATCCTAAGAACAAACATAAAGACAAAGACAAGAAAAAAAAAGAATTACGACTGCTACGGTTTCCATTTTTATTTTTTTTATTTTCAAAACATCATAAGTGAAGAAGAAACAGTAGAATAGATATTCCCTCTTGAGAACGATTATCATTGAGGATAGTCAATCCGAAAAAGAATTTAAAAAAACAAAAGAAAGAAGAAGCAAAGACGAAAGGAATCACCAAAAAAAATTTTAAGATGAACAAAGGGTTGAGAGATAAAATGATTTATATGGAACAGAAACGTAGTTCCTGAAAGAGTTATGAAACAGCAGAAGGTTTCAATATATGGACTTGGAGTAGAAAGGGACAGTATCAGGAGAGTACGATGGATAATTTTTTGAACTTCTATTTATGGCCTTTAGGCATCTCAAGCTCTTGCCGGGATAGGGTGGGGGAGAGGACGTGGGAAGGTAGTCGGCCAGGGCCTAGTTTGAAGGTACCATTCCGACATTTGCCTGGTGTGATCGAGGAAGCACAGCAGCATTTTTATTTTATTTTATATTTATTCATTTTTCTTTCTTTTGGCCAATTACTCCCAGTAAACCAATATAAATAGCGTTTTCATTAACTTAAAGAGAACATGGCTTTCTGTAATTTACAGAAAACTACTCAAATCGATCCATCTATTCAAAGTTACACGAAAAAAAAGCTTACCAAATGGAAAAACTTGGGTGTCGATTGTACACCCGTTAATACGGTGAGCGTACTCAAGAGAACAATACTGGAGATTAATAAGCGCAAAAATAACTGGTTAGGACACGAACTCCGCAGAAATTGTACATGGAAGGGAACAGAGACTAAAGGAAAAGACTAACAAGAAACAAAGAAGGCTAAACCTGCTTTAAAAGGACTGCCACTACCGACAAAACACAAATAATGATAATGAATAAACAACAATTATGACGGTCATTCAATAAATAAGTTTCCCCGTTCCTTATACTGGAAACCATGAGCAACAACAAAGTTAAGGAGTTGGGGAGTTTAACTGAGGTGTGATGGCAACACTGAACAAGTTGCATGCCAGCTCCAGCATCTGAGGCGTCGGTTTAGAACCAGTTGTCATGAAGGTATCATTCCGCATTCAAATTGTCAACTACGTATTGCCATAACTTTTTCACAGAAAAAAAAACAAACACGAAAAGTGACGCGAACATCCATTGCAAATGAACAGCTCTTTTATGGAAAAGCTTATAAGAGAATTCAAATTGTGCGACCTTGGCGTGAATCCTCCATAGAAAGCCGAGAAACCGTGCAAAATACACAACGCAGCAGAAGGTCGACCGACTACCGTACCAAGATATGAAGCGATTGTTGCAGTTCGTAAAGTGGTCGAAAAAGTTCGCCGCGTGACCACTGATAAGAAAGTACTTGCACGTCTACTTCCAGAGCTTGAAACGGGACGATCATACATAGGCAAAATCCTACCCGACGATCTTCAATATCGAAAAGTCTACGCTAAATGGGTGCCGCCTTTAGTCACCGACATGAATAAGCAAATACAGATGAATTCAGCCTAACCTAATGAATGAACAAGAAGGAAATCCTTACCCACCATACTCCGGCGGTCGCCCATCCTGACAGGTTTTTCCAGATGTTTTCCTCGATCACATCAGGCAAATGCCGGAATGGTACCTTCAAACTAGACCCTGGTCGACTAACTTCCAACATCCACTCCCGCACCCTATCCCGACCTGAGCTTGATATGCCTTCTTTCTCTCCGTCTTTTCCCACCTACGTGGGGTCGACGTTTCTCATGAATCTTCTCCACAAAGCTCTGACAAACTTCTTCTCCTGACAAACCTTTCTCCCCCGAGATCATTCTTAACCCTATCCATCCAAAGGTCATAAATACAAGTTCAAAAAATTATCCACCGTACTCTCCTGATATTGCGCCTTGCACCTTTTCCCTCAACTGAAGGTGCATCTAGCCGACCAGAAGCTTCATAGGAGTGTTAAAAATAAAAATAAAAGCGTGGTTTCGGAAAATGAATACGTTTGATTCCAACAAATTATTGCAAACTGTTGCCATGGTACCGAATTCACATAGTTAATAAAAAGAGTTAATACAAAAGTTTTCAGTGTAATTAACTTACTTATTGGATGGATAACCCTTGTATTATTATTCCCATACCCACACATTTACAGATCCTGTACGTTACGACTATTTTAATACATTAATATTAGAAGAAACAGACGCTAAATAACTTACAACCACTTACTTTAAATGATGAAAGTCATGTGCTTCTGGAGATGGGAAAAACGGAAGATGGTATCCAGAGTGTGCGTTGAGCGTTGACAAAATCGCCAACGAAAACCAGAGCCACGATGTAGCCACATGAGATCCCATAAGGAACACGCCAAGGAATGGCGGGAACAGGTTAGAGAAAATGTGTTCGATTGGATGACAATAGATTGCAGTAACTGCAATCGGAGCCGTCCACTCGTGATGCTGCTTGTGGATAAATTTATACAGATGGCGGCTATGCAGGAGCCTGGAAAATAAACAATTCCATGGTAAGTACGTGTTCATTGCTTCCTGTAGAATAAATTAAGAATTGTACAACCTTCTTCAGCCAGTTTCAATACACGAATACAATAGATGAATTTCAATACACTTCCTATTTCATGTGGTTATAATTTATAAATAAAATAAGAATAAATATTTTAGTGGGTTGGCATAGCTTGTGACATTCAACGTTTTATCACTTTTTGATAAAAGCATAAAATTTGGCATAATAACTGGGCATACCTGTAAGGTCATTTTAAGATATTGGGCCACTGAAATTTACCTAAGAGTCCCGAAAGTCCAAATTGCCCCAATATTTCAAAACTAACTATTAATGCTAATATTTAACTGATTTACAGATTATGTATGCATTTCATGGCACTGAACAGATATTTAAGATTCTGTGAACATATTACTTACTTTTAAATATACCCAAGGATCCTTGAAATCTAAGATGACGAACATTAATTTATGTTCAGATTTGAATGGACTGCAGATTCCACATGTATCGTCCGGTGTTAAACACTAATCTAAATTTAAAATGAACATATTTTGATATTAAATTTCAAACTATTGTCTAAAATGCATGTTTAAAGTTTGTATTGTCCTTAACATAAAAGTCATCGGATTTACGATTAAACCTGTTAGTTTCTAAGTTTTTAAAGCAAATTTGATCTCCGTTAGAACCACACAGTTTGACTTTCTTATTTTTGCACTTACGCCCCAAACTAATTCTCTGCTATACACTTGCATGGTGTAGAAAATGCATCTGATAGATGTGTCCAATACGATTCATAAAGTCCATCGTCCATCCAGTTCCAGCTGATTGCTAAAGGTAATTCAGGGCTCGTAATCAGAACCTGACCATAGACATAACCTTCCTAGCACACTGCGCTTTTCACGTGCTGTGCAAGAGCTGCTTTTGTTGGTGATGCATTGATGATGTGACATGGACTGGTTTTATCATACAATGGTGTGCAACATTTCTTCTGGGATATATTTAGATCCAGAAGGTATGGTGAATAAAGCATCAGTCAACGCTGGCGGGCCCATCCCATGTTGCATATGCTTTCATCTTTCCGAGGAAGCTGTATCGCATCCTGGTAGAGCATTAAACATCGGATGGTCCAAAACTGAGCTATTTTTAGGGTTTCCAAGTATAGCAAGGTTTTTGTTCGTACCAGTTGCTACTCAAAGCTTATCTGAATAAAATATTTCCTGCGATACAGAACAAGCTAACACTACAACATTTGTGTGACGAGTGCGAATTAGTACCTTGCGATGACTATTCCTGAATGCGTGGGCAGCATGCAGTAGAATACGTGTGCCGGCCTGTTCATGGGTACATGGAACAATCGATTTAACTTCTTGCATCGACTTACTAAGAACCATCTTCACATCGGTTGCAACAAGTTGTTTATTTCCCTCACCACATGACTGGCGCATGAGAGCTTGGGTCAACAATGTGAAAAGCTCCTTCCATTTTCATTCACTTGGAGCAAGTTCTGCAAATTTTCAGGAATGATTGTTCCTCTTACCACTCCTTTCCCATGCTGTCTTGCTGTTCCATTCAACGACTTTGTAATTACGAATTTCACAGCAGTTCTAAACGTGTTGCTTTTCTGAGTTTACCAGATGTGTATGCAGTGAACACATCATTGGCATATACATCGAAGGTCTTACGTTGACCTGGCTTCAACACCTGAACAGCTGTTCCTCCATGTTACATCTGGCGCAGTGGACTAAGATTCACAGTGCTGCTCCAGGCACATAGATCGTTCTTATCACTGAAACAAAGTTTGCCTCCATCAGAAAGTAACGGAGGGAAAGCTCAACATTTTTCCACAGATAAAATACGCCTTTCTTTGCTACAAGGTTTCGATTTTGGTGCACTAAAAAGTCGCAATCTATTGCGTTCAATAGGAATATCAAATATTTATCTTCTGTCGATGAGACGTTTCTTTACAAATGACTCAAATTGTTCTTGGCTTATCTGCTGTGCATTTTCCATTGTCTTCACTACCTCGGGATCTACAATTTTTTTTGTATCCAGAACGACAAGATCTTTCACTTTCCTCTTGAAAAGGGATTGTCAATGGTTTCAACCAGTGAGTTCACATCACTGAAAAATGTGAATTGAGCACTGCTGATTTGTTGATGATGGAATGAAGAATTTCGACGTCCAATATTTTGTTACGCAACTTGAAATCGTAAATTATCCTGGAAACTTCTGGTCCTGCCACAAGGTAATGTCTTAAGACACCAATTTCCTGTAATGATAAAAGCTCCTCCATTCCCTTTAATGCAGGCGTTATTTTTCTCATAAACTTGTGATGTTGATACATATATTGAAGACGATAAAATAAGGAAAAAAAAAGTTCTTATATTAGAATTCAAAGACAGGAACTTTACAAACACAATAACCATGCGGCAACGTTTTGTAGAAGGTGTGTTCACATAATAGGTGAGGAGACGGACAGAGAGAACTAGTGCTAGGGAGCGGCCATGTTACCAACTGAAGCCAAGGAACAGTGTGGCCAGGTTATGGAGGCGGGAAAATCATTAAACGGGGGCGTCGAAGAGGCGAAGAAAATGTGGAGGTAACTAGGAATCAGTAAGAGGCTTCCTAAAGAAATAAAAGGGTAAACAATCAGCAGAGAAAGGAATAATAATAATAAAGATGGAGGGAAATAAAATGGAGCATAAAGAAAAAAAAGGAGTAATGAAAATAATAAAAATGGAGGAGAGGAGGGAAGGGGGCGGCAGAGGGCAAGGCAAGGTTCAGAGTTAGCGGTGAGGATAGAGCTCTCTGCTTCCATCTCTTCCTAACAGGTGAGTCAGGATTCACAGTTTTCAGGATGCTTACATGGAAGGGTTCGTCACAGATGCGGCCGTGATGTCCAGTTAGTTTAGGTATGGGGAGATGAGGAAGTTATGATTTGAACGGGTAGTGATGGTTGTTGATGTGGACGGTTAGTGGTGTTTGGCTTTCTCCAACGTAGAAGATGGAACTTCGGTTAGAGAGTAAAAGGTCGGAAAGAGTGCGTGTTGTGAGTGTCGGGATGTTTGAAGCTCAGAGGATCAAAAATGGGTAAGGTTCTGAAGGAGTTTATTTGCACATGCCAGGATTGAGGAAGATGGAACAACGGAATCAGGATCGTGTTTAGATTCGGCAATCTGAGACAGACTAAATTGGAACATGACGGGATAGCTCTTTCAGTCTCAGGTGATGCAGTTGAGTATGGAATACGCTAGTTTTAGGAGTTGAAAGCTAGAATGGTACTAAGTGAGAAGATTGGGAGATGAGGGAGCTTCGCGGGAAGGCCAGTTGAAGTTTGGGTGATTCCTGGCACGACCCAGTTGTTTACGGATGAGGTAACTGAGATATCCACAGTCGGTGATAGATAAGGAGAGGGTACTGAAATAGTTTTGAAAAAGTAGATGGTCAGAGGAACAGATGCGGTGGTCCCGACTAACAAGAGCGTATATGAGAGAGGATTTGGTATAGCATGGATGGGAGCTATTGAAATGGAGATACTGCATCCTGTTAGCATTTTTTAAGTGGAAGCTAGTCTTAAGTCAATTGTTCTTGATCCAGACATCCACATCTAGGAAAGCTATGTTTTCTCTGGAGAAGGACCAAGTAAATTTGACGAGAAAGGTGCAGGTGAGGTCTTGCAGAAATGTTTTAAGATTAAGAAAATGTCATCAATATAACGAGACCACGTGAAAGGTTTGAGAGGTGTGGAATTCAGTTATTGTTTCTCCACCTGTCCTATGAAAAGATTAGCGTATGAAGAGGTAATAGGGTGTCCATGGCTGTGCCCTTGATTTGCAGGTAGTTTTGTTTTCAAATGAGATACTGTTCATGGTGAGGACAAACTGAGCTGATGAAGCAGAAATGATATGGTGGGTATGCGAAGATTGGGGCGTGAGTTGAAAAAAATGTTCAAAGGCAGTGAGATCATGGGTGTGGGGAATATTAGTATTCAGTGACTTCACATCAACTGAAACTAAGATGGTGTCTGCTGGGAGCCGGTCGGAGATAGAATGTATTATGGAGAGGAAATTATTAGTATCTTTGATGTAGGAAGAGAGAGCCTAGATGAACCGTTAGAGATGGTGATCAAGGAAGGCGCAGATTTTTTTCAATAGGAGAACCAATATTGGCATTCCCAGGTTGGAGTTACTGGTCTCCTACCAGGCGCCTCCCCATGTGGCGGATAGGGGAATGTCGACCAGATAAGGTAGATACTGGAAATATTCCGAGACGGACCCAATTTGCAGTTGGTAGAGGGATCTACAATCTACAAAGGCTAGGAGATGATAACATCGACAAAAATATCATGGTGAAGGGAAGCAGCTTCACCATTACCACTCTGAGGGTGAAGATGAATGACATCGGCCAGGCTCAGAGGTGACAGAGGACGACATATTTGCGAGGTCGTAGAGCTGACAACTGTACACCGCTAAACAATGTCAATAAATAGTACCAAATTGTTCTATCGGTTCTCATGGAGTAAATATTCTGAAGATAAACTGTTCCTCATTGGGATCTCCGTGCGAGAGCTTCAGGGGGCCCCAAGAACAGGATTAAAAACGACATTAGGATAGGAACGTGGAAAGCACCAACCTTATACCAAACGAGCGCTCTTCAGACGGTAATACGCGAGACTGAGAAGTACTGGCTGTACATACTAGCGATACAGGAAGGCCGGTGGGAAGGTCAAGATAGTATTTGCTAGAGCAAATATACTTTCTACTACGGGATAACTCAGTCACATAATCTTGGAACAGGCTTCCTCATTAAGAACAGCATGGTTTCAGCAGTTCAAAATGTGGAGTTATTGAGCCAGACTATCCTATATTACGATCAGTACTCGATGGTGCAACACGGTTTTAATAAATGTCCATGCTCGGATCGAGCAAGCTGATGATAACGACAAAGATACATCTTCCGATAAGGTAGATAGGTTGTTTGACCGATTACCGAAGTATTACGCGAAAATTGTGTTGAGAGATTTGAACGTAAAGGTAGGCAGAGAAGAAAGTTTTAGACCTACTATAGGGTGGTAAACACGTAACAGAACGATCACGTATGAGTAGACAGACGAAGACACGCCAACGTAATGGATGTTAAGGAATACAGAGGAGAACAAGGTGACACCATTAGTTAGTGATCACAAAAGTGAGGCCAAAATTGTGCGTCGCGAACAGGGAAAGCAAAGGATCAAAACAACTGAAATTCGAAGTAAAATACATCGGTTCGGGCGTAAAGGCAGATTATCAAATCGAAATCTCAAAAAGGTTCGAAATCGACTTACCGACTTAAGAAGTATTAATGAAGATTACATTAGTAATAATAATGAAATTGATGTGAATAAGATGTGGGAGGCAATTCGTGACACTGTGAAGGGCATAGCAAGAGAACGTGTAGGTGAGAAGAAACGACAGAAAAAACAAGCCTTTGTTTGATGAAGAATGCATTAAGCTTCATGAGGAATGAAAACAGGCAGGGCTAAACAATAAAACCGAAGCAAATGCAAATAACTACAGTAATGCGAAACGTAACGCCACACGCGGGTTTTGAAACATAAAGCGAAAATATCTGACGCAGAAAATTCAGGAGACAGAGGAAAACAGTAAGAAAATAACATACGAGATCTATACAAAGTGGTAAATTCGTTAAGAAAATGTTACCAGTCTAGGCTAGGGATGAACGCGGAGATCTTTAGGTAGATCCGACAAAAATTCTCGGTGTATGGAAAAGCTATTTCGACGAGTTTTTCTGTACCTTACTGTAAACATCGGAAAACAAACGGAGGGATTTTAAACCCATACCGCAGAACCGTGGATACCCGAACCTAGCGAGCTTGAGGTCGAAATTTCGATTAAGAAATTAAAAAATTTCAAATCACCTGGGATTGACAATATTCCTACCAAATTAATTACTGTGAGAGGAACAGCACTAGTCAAGGAACTACATAAATTGGTAAGTGGTATATGGAGAAACGAGGAGTTTCCAAAGGAATGGAAAATGTAAGTAATAATTCTGATTTATAAAAAGGCGATAAGTCTGACTAATAATTACCGCGGAATCGCCTTACTCCTAACATGTTACGAAGTATTGAGTAATATCCTGCTAACAAGCCTAACTGTATACGTAGATGAAATCACTGGAGCCCATCAATGTGTATTTAGGGGAAAAATAGATCTACGTTGGATCAGATATTTATCTTGAGACAAATATTAGAGAAGAGGGAATACAACGAGACGGTTCACCACTTGTTCATAGATTTTAAGAAAGCATATGACTCTATCAAAAAAGACAAACTATTCAATATCCTGGTACAATCTGGAATCCCGAAAAATGGGAGATGTTTCTAAAATTAGGGTGGTGTTGAAAAACTAATTTAGGTTTGGTGTGAAATACTGACTTTGTGTTTGTTCGGACTGGAGAATATGAAAAGAGAATATAAGATTTGTTTGATCTTGGTTAATTTAGGATGGAACTGGGTGATTCGGGTAGGTGTTGGGAGTATGGGTGGGTTGAATATGCAAAGAGGTACGTCGGATCTGCTTGGTTACAAAATAAGATGGTAGATGCTAACTTAAAACTTACCTATGCGAATAATAAAATCCTACTTCTTCCATAAGAATAAGCCCAGCCATCTCGAACAACACCCAATGGAAAGTTGGAAGTTCCCTCAACGGTGGGAATCCTCGCCAACACATCATCCAGTAACTAATATAAGCTACTGGGAAGCCCACGATTATTTGATTGAAGAAAACGGAAAAGATCACCTGTGGGAAATGAAAATCACATTGTTAACAGTCAATTAATTGATAGATATTGTCGGGCAAGGATAGTCTTCTGTCTGCTGAATGAATCAGTAACTTCTAACTGATTATTATCCTAAGTTTACATATGTATATATATATACAGTTTTATATAATTTTAAACTAAAATATCTTACTCAAAACATGATTATAATAGATTTATTGACATAACTATCACCTTGAAATTTTTCCACTTCAATAGGAAACTTTTTGACGACCTCTTCTGTGTGACCGGGAATACCCTTAGCAACTTACTGGACTTGCTCCACCGTCTGTTGACATTGACCATAACTTTATTCTATACGATCTACTCACGTGACTATTTTCTCACTTTGAGATTGCATGGACATGTTTTAACAATGTACCTGACAATTTCACTGGTTACCACAAGTAGCCTCTATTACTATCCAACCGACACTTCACTCCAAAAATCCATATTTCACATTTGCATTGTGACGACCCGTACTCCAGTGATCACAATCACAGGTCACTTTAATGCACATTTAAATGTTCTACCGCGAAGTCCAGGAGATGGCGTTCGCGACACTTCAGTTCGTACATGTAATTTGTTGATGAACAGTTATAATAATGTGTGCATATATGGAAAAATGTTTACCATAGACTATATTAGATGCAACTAAAACAGTTTCAGGACATATATACTTTGAGAAATGTCTTTACTACAATGTACTGAATAATATACGATATAAGTTTTGTTATTCATCTTAATGGCCCTTCGAGGCTTGTATTTTAAATCAGAACTACAAACATACCTACTTGGTATTACCAGAATACGTGACTTTTTATATAATAAAGCTTTTTGCTTTACACGTCAGTAGAGGATCTTGGATGAGTTCAGTCTATCTCGTTGGAGAGTTCCCACCCGTTACGGAAATCTCTCAAGTGAACTACGCGGCAGAAGAGGTTCCCATACAGTAGTAATCTCTCGTTTGAAAGGTGTATTCTTCAGAACTTAGAACGTGTACGGTAAGAAATTCTATTGACCTAAGGACCTGTGTACGTTGAACTTTTAAAGACCGTGGCTCTCTCGTGTTATTCAACGTGGGAGTTAAATCTTTCACGCAAGGGATTTCAGTGAATCGTCCCGTGTACTTTGTAGAAGTCATTAAAGGTGGTTGGTGTAGTATCGTGACCACTCACCCCTCCTACCTTAAGAGAGAAAGGAGCTAATCCTTTTAGCGTTTGAATAATTAGCATTATTCCTCATTGATTATGCATAAAGCTTTACCGTCATCAATTACTATTATTATTTATATGTTATGGTGTAGAAACTTCGCATATATGGACATTCACAAAATTATTTTCAATTAAAAAGAAAAACATACAAGACAGCAACATGCTCTCAGAAAAGAACAGAACAGGCTAGACAACTTAGTTGTGTACATTCATGGCATATTTTATATACACCGCTGTCAAAAGCTCTACGAACAAAATAACTTTTATATTGAGTGAGAATGTCTTGGGTGGTATAATTGCAAGACTGACATTGGTATCTTTATATATCCTCTTTAATTCAGTTCTGCAATTATACCCCTCAAGACAGTAGAGAGAAATCTTACTCAATATAGAAGTTTCTATTTCTTTTGTTCCTAGAGATGTTGGCAGCGGAGGATATAAAATTATATGCCAACGTGGAAACAAGACCAAGGTCAGTGAACATGTCAGAGATGCAAAAAAAAATGGAACTCCAGTTTCATGTCTTTCTCAGCTTCTCATAACATTGCAGATACAGTAATATCAAAAAAGACAGTCAGCATAAGAACAAATAGTTTTATGAAAATCAAGCATCTTTGAATCAGAATCAAGCATTGTTAAACAAGTTTCGGCTACCTTTATTTAAATAAAACACACTAGCCAGCCTTCCTTTATTCCTTTTACATCTTGAGATACATTTAACCAAAAAAACTTTGCTTCATCATATACATTAAGTGTTTTACATAGTTTGTTATGGTTGGTCCATTTTAAGACGTACTCATTCCATTGGACAGGATCTGGCACCTCTCTTCTGCTACTGATGTGGACAGCCGTCATTTTGCTCTTAAGAGGTAGTCAGTTGACAAGATCACAGTAAAGGTTACCCTCGAAATTTCCTATTATCCATATTACCTCATCTTAACTTCGAGTGATAAAGCGTACGTCTGACGACGCGAAAATATTCTCGATAATAGTGTTTTCAGTATTCGCAATATTTTTATTGTGTATTTGTTCAACGAGAAACATCTGATTATTCGAAGGTAAACGAATCATGTCTTCCTCGCTACGAAACCAATCATGTAAACAAGTGAAACTGACGGAAGAAGGAAAGAACACGTTGAAATATGACTGTGTGTTATCGCTTGAGAACATTCTAGCCAAATATGACAGATGAGAAGGTGATTAATTTTATTGTTCTGTGGTGTAGATTTGTGTTCCAAGTTATTTTTGTATTTCAATAAAATATCTATGACGGAAATCACACTTTAATTGAGTAACCCAAATCTGTATTAATGGCGTTTTTCTTTCGCCTTTTACGATTCTCGCCTTCAAGATGATCGACAAACTTACGAATATGTAAGATATGCCGATTGGTGTTTTTAAGCTTAAACAAACTTATCCTTTTCAGTACTTATAACAATAAGTACGTTACAGACCGATAGGTCCTGAGCTGCCCCAACGCCATCTGTCCGCGGTTGGTGGAAATGCGTCCACCTGAGTGACGGCAGTGTTGTCAGTACTGCACGCCACCTGGTCACGAACAAGCGTATTAGAGACTTTCTAGATCGAGTGGCCGTCACGTCTTTATTCATGTGACTCCCCAGTTTGCCTCATGACTCCAGCCGGGAATTGAACCCGGGATCACGCAGACATGAGTCCAACGCTCTAACCACTAAACTATGGATCCCCTCCTTTTATGCTCTTTGGCTTTGTTGTAGTTGCGTCATAGTCCGCCCTGTCTCGTGATAAGCGAAGTCACACACACACACACAAAACGGAAATACACCTCTATCCCCACTTCCTCCTTTGTGAGAGAAATTTAATTTGTCCTTTTAAAAACTTCCATGTGTTTACTGACACATGGATGCCTGGATTCGGAACTGAATGGTCTGGTATTTTCTCTCTCTCTCTTCCTCTCACACAGTCAGTCTGTCTCTCTGCCTTCCTCAGTTTTTACTTTCCTTCCTCTGCAGTAAATTGTTTCCAGGACAACTGATCGGAGGATGAGATAATTCTCTCTTGAGGAAAAAAAGAGAAATAAATGAACACATGGGAAATAAAACAATTTTTTCCATTTTTTAATATTTTTTTTTAATTTCGAATTTGAGCTCATTTTTTCTACCAATTCATGCTGTACACAGTAATAAGCTGTTGTATATAAAAGCATGAAGCTTTCCAAGGAAAAACTGCTTTCGTTTGATGATAATACGCTAATTACGAATAGAGAACTGCGGGTTCAAAATGAGTCATGATTTTCGTGAAAATCGTAGAAGTTTTTCGATGGTATTGAATTATAATTTGACTCTTATTGTTTATCAACCATCAGAAATAAAGTAAGATCTTATACGAGTAATCAATGCTAACACACTTTATCACCTGCAGTAAAACATTCAGGTCGTGCGAAACATTTCGGGGTCCAGGGGAGGGTAAAAAATACATTTTGCAAGTAATTCTCTTTTTAAGAATCGAATTTGAGCAAATTATTTTCTATCAATTACTGTTGTAGAGAGTAATAAGCTACTCTGCTTGAAAGTATGAAGTCTGTCGAAGAAGACGGTTCTTGGTTTATGATCGTAGGATACGTATGTGACACAATTTTCGTTATTAAAAAAAAAGCGCTTCGTCGGTTAGGATTTTCCCCGCCCCTAGGAACTGTACTCAAAAGGTTAACAGTCCTGTCGATATGTGAATCAGACCTATGAATGATGCAGAATTAGATCACAGTCTTGATTGGAGTCACGCAAATGTTTCGATAAACCTGCAAAATGGTGTTGTGGAATCTCTGATGTCTTGTTTGATTTTCGTTTTAGCATTAGTTTTGGTCATACCAAACTACGTGTTAACACAATCGCGGTGTGTGTGTGTTACTAAGTGATTTCATACACTGCTGGAAAATCTAGGTAATAAGTGTAATAACTTTTGAACTTTGCGGAATGATGTAAAATAAACTGAAACACAAATGCACACCACAAAAAATGTAACTTATTACAGTAAAATTAATCATCTTCCCATTTTGTGTGCCTGGCTACACTGTTCTAAAGCGATTTAACAAACGCATTTATACATGTTCTTTCCTTTTTTTAAAAAAAAAAATCTCTCATGTGTGGTTTCTGTCAAAGAAAGGATTTGAAACGCTGAGCCTGATGTAGTAGAATGATAATTAGTACAACTATGATCAAATCACTTCACTAATGAAAGTGTATTTTGATATTTACAGACACTTAAAAGCATAGAAGTTTCCAGATCCAAAATGGAAGAGACTTGGATGAAGTATTTTAGAGAGTACTACAGTTAAGTACTACTGTGGCAGCTACAGCTATTTTATCACCCACCACTCCAAATGACATGAACGCAAAAACTATCTTCTCTTACCTTCATTAAACGTTTCCTATCCACAGGTTCATTCGTACCAGGCTGAATCTTATATCTACGAAGTGCAGAAGGCTTATTGGTTACATCTAAGAATGTATATATTCCTCCGAATATCCAATAAACAGCAAACGTCAATACTGTGGTGCCTAAAATAAAAAAAAATCAAACGAAAAATGTTATTTACTTCATGTATTAAAACAAGAAATAAGATCTCTGTCCCGAATCCCGCCATGGTTATGATAACGAGAACGGCTTGTCCGGCCGCGATGCAGCCTGGCAGCCAAGGATTGGGCACAAACCTATTACACTAGTAGGGAGGAGCAAAGGAAGATAAGGATGTACCCGACGATGCAGACAACTAGTGCTGTGAAATCTATCGTAATCATCATAATAATTAGTACACCTTTATTGAAATGTAAGAGCACAAATTATATTTATTCAAATACAATTGAGACTATAACATGAAATTATCCGCGTCTTCTGGAGAAAGTATATAAAACCACTACAGAAAAGAACACGTGATCGTTTCTTATTTAAAAACTTTCTACGCATTATATAGCGTAATTAAATACAAGTTAAATTATAATTTCTTCTTGTTGTCTGTAAGATCGTACAAGGTTTGACAATTCAAACGGATATTTTACGGGAAAGGGTGCTGATGGGTGACTTCCATACATTTTACTTTTTCCAGGTAAGGTTAGTACTCGCTACTAACGTCAAAACAAACTTACTACTATGATTTAATCGCATTGTAACTTTATACACAAAAAAAAATTAGTTTCTCTTAATGTTTCACAAAGGCTTAACAATGTCATCTGCACCTTTGCGCTGTTAACGATTGCTTCTTAATTTTCTGCTTTAAAACATACTAAACCCTACGACTCTCTCAGCACAGTAGGCTAATCATCCGGAAACGGAATTTATGCTTCTACATATGAAAAAGATATGTACTGATTATATAATCCCATTAAATTCCATTAATCATGAGAAATTGTTGTGACAGAATTTTGGACTTGGTATTAATAATTATTGAAAAAGAAAGCAGTCCTTTAGTTAAGGAAGACCATTACCACCCAGCTTTAACCATTCATGTCGAACAAAAGCGCTTATTAGGTCCTAAAATATAAACGAATGTATCAGGATATAACTTTCGGAAAACAAATTTTCACCAATTGTACACTGAATTTGGGCAGGTTGACTGGTATATTCTTAATACATACCATGATATCACTGCTGCAAGTAACAAATTTTACAGTATCATTCAAGAAACATTTGACAAATGTATTCCACCAAAGAAACAATAATAATAATAATAAAAAAATATTTTTGGTTTACTCGGGATATTATTAAAACACTGAAAACAAAATCACGCCATCACAAGAAATTTAGGTAAGGGGTGAGGGATTTAACTACGTAAGAGCTGAATTAAATTAAGAACTGAACTCAAGCGAGAAATTAGGGATGCTTACAATGAGTACATAACAGCTTCTGAAGCGGCAATACACTCTAATCTCTCTATGAGTTATGGAGTTTCGTAAACAGCAAAACTCGGCACCTTAGTACAAGTTTGTTATCATATAATAACTGTGATTTAACTACCGATTCAGAAATTGGAAACTGCCAGTTACTTCCAATCAACATTGAGTTGCGGAAATGTACAATCCACTACAGTTTTCAGTAACGTCTCTTCCGAGCAATATCTTAGGTGCGTTCTCTCTTTCAACCATACAGATAGAAGAAATCGATAGAGCAATCAAATGTCTAAAATCGAAGAAATCCATGACATTGGATGGCGTACTTCACTATACTGTAAAAGGATGAATGAATATTTTGTGTTGCCCCTCTATATTTTGAATAATATTGCTATCAAAACCTCTATATTTCCAGACAATGACAAATGGAAAATAAGGACTGAAACTGGTAGAAACAAAAATGTGCGTAATTACAGACCGGTGACCGTACTGAATGTCTTCGCCGAGATGTTGAGTCCATTTTGAATCAACGAATCCTTACTCATGTCAAGCCAATAATCACAGAATTTCAACACTGTTTTGTTAAGGGGAGGTCTATTGTAACGAATCTTACCCTAATAACAGATTTCACTGCTCATACACTTGACAGAGGAGGGCAGGTTGATGTCATTTACACTGACTTCTCCAAAGCCTTTGATAAGATCAATCACAACATCCTATTACAAAAATTTGGTAAGTTAAATTTTACTCGGCAACTAATTACACATTTTTCGTCATACTTAAAAAAAGGAGCCAAGTGGTCGTATATAAGGGGTACAAATCTAATGAATACACTTAATTACCAGGAGTGCCACAGGGTTCAGATCTGGGTCCCTTGCTATTAATTTATTTTGTAAATGTTCTCCCAGATTATATTAAGAACTCCAATAAACTGCTCTTCGCGGATGATCTTAAACTTCATTTGTCTATTGACTCACCCGAAGAATGTGAACTACTTTAAAATGACATCAATAATGTTACTGAATGGTGTAATAATCATTTGCTTGAAATAAAAGTTAACAAATGTTCAGATGTGACTTTTACAAGACGGAAGAACCCGATTCATTATTCATACTTAACTGACAGAACCACCTTCCCAACTTCGGAAACTGTAAAGGACCTAGGTGTAACGTTTGATTCTCACATTCATCATACTGTAAATGGTGCATGTAGGAATGTAGGCTTTATGATTAGAATTGGTCGTGAATTCAAGAAAATTAAAACTCCTCGAACATTACTTTATTCGTATGTTCGTTCTAACTGGAATACACAAACATAGCATGGAATCCACATACCAAAATCGATATTCTTAATATTGAGAGGGTTCACAACCGAGACTTTTTTTTTTTAAATATTTAAAGTATAAAGAAACGGGCGTTTATTCCCAAAGAAAAAATACCTGCTCATTAAACGTCAATTTCAATTTTATGAGCCTTGACCACAGAAGAATAATGCAAGATATGCTACTCCTCTACAAACTATTTCGTAACAAAATAGATTGGCCTCAAATCCTTTCATGCCTGAAGGTTCGAGCTCCAACCGGTAAAACTAGCGTCCATAATTATGATCGTTTTCGTACGGATAAGCTAAGAACGAACATAATGAGGAGGTCACCAATATGGAGGATTAGTGCAGTCTATAACGCTGTAAGTAAATCGGTGGAACAAATTGGTATAAATGTCACTAATATTTTAAAGATGTTCAAATTACTTGCAGCAGAAATGTTTCGCAGCTTGTACGATCATAATGTCCACTTAGTGTTAGTTTTCTTAAACACTGATACTGGATTTGTGTATCTGTTGTGTTCTGTTATTAAATAAAATAAAAATAAATAAATAAATTGTCCGGTAGAAAATACGGGTGTGTTTTTTTCTACTAATACAATGATAGCTTCTTTAATCAAAGTGCAGGCATATACATATGAGAAAGTTTAATTTCTATGCAACAAAGTTTTACAGCAACTACTTCCACCATGTAATTACACGCTAAGTTTTCTTGTTAAAAAAAATACTGAGTATAAATATAACGTATTAGAAACTGTATTGCCGTTGTGCTTCAGCTTAAAAATATGTATATGACATGATTCAGAAACTCAACGAGAAAATTTGTATAAACTTGAATAACTTGCATGAAGTAATCGTCTGCTTTTTCAAGATGCTTTTTTTGTTTCAGTTCTTCCCCTTGTATTATTTATGCACTCGATCCTGACTTGTTCATTTCGATACTACCAAAACACATTCATAGTGCACACCTACCAAGTAATACTTCACCGCGGCTTAACTAGCATATCAAAGAGTGTCAGGACCGGCTTGCATCAGCATGGCCCAGCCTGACTCAACACACTTTTGTTCACAAAGAGTTTCCAGAGTCGACGCGGGTCATGTGTGAAAAAACTATAAAGAAGTTCAACGAAATCTTCTATAGTAGAAGAACATATAAGCTCCAGATTTATTTTGAAAATTGTATGGACAAATACAAAGCTCCTGCTAAGCCGAGTATTTAACTCGTTTGGTACGAAGTCTAAGGTTTGATCCCCGGTGGGGGTTCTCAATTTCAGCTATGACCCAGTATCGTGATACCAATTGGTAAGCTACTTAAATCAGGAACTAGAGAACTCAGGTCTCGAAAGCCAGATTAAGCAAATGAGGAGAAGTTCTTGCGCTGACTACGTAATCATATGTTTGAATGAAAGCCGCCTAAGAGACCAAGGCCCTATATGGCTGTCAAATCAAAGTTCGTACCTTGTACTTACCCTACTTTTTTCTTTTACTTTTTTTTTTTATATATTAATCACAGCAGGTATAGTACTACGTTTCGAATACAGTTAGGCAACCTCAATGCTCTTGTGGGCTAGAGCGCTGGGCCACCGTTGTGGACATTAAAACTCACTGCACTTGTATAAAAATTGTATGTGGTCAATAAATAGTTATTTAAAATGCTCAAACAAAATGGAGTTCAGAAGCTTTTATTTCGAATACAACTGGATTCTTCTTAAGGAACTAGAGGCCACAATGGCTCAGTGGTAGAGCGCTCACTTCTGGTACGTGAGGTCCCGGGTTCAATCCCTGCTCGTGCCATGTAGGCTTTATGGTGGACAAACACCGTGTGCGTGGGTTCTCCCGTTTCCTTCCACTCCTTTCATTCCACCAATTCTCCTATTATCATCCATTCGGCCTGAGCCAAAGCTGCCTTAAATAAAAATCAATTCTTCACGAAGGATATGTAAAAGATAAAAATAAAAGGAGGGAATATTTATTCTTTCCTTCTTGATTGACTCTAACGCGTGGTTCCTGAAGAATTCAGTTGACTTCGAAATGTAATATCGGTTGTGATCGAAATTAAAAAAAAAAACAGCTAATTACACTTACGTAGAAAGTACTGTACAGCCTCCTTGGGCATTATGGGTTTGTGCGTGAGATAACACACGTGCATAGCGGAAGGACGGCTCTGATGAGGCGACACTTGACCACTGGACCAACACTTTACCGGAAAAATCCGTTTTTTTTGTTGTTTTTTCAGGAGAGGGTATCGTTGTAAATGAACTACACGAAAAAAAAAAATCTTTGCAATGATTAGTTTTCACAAAGTTGCCAGTTTTGGTTAATTTCTTCACTAAAAACATGACTCTAAAACACTGAAATCCTTACGTCTCAAAGCTTTAGTTTTCTATTACACGATTTAAAAATACAAAATACAACAGATTTCGTCTTCTACAGCAGCATGTCGGAAGTATCGCGTTTTGAGAGGTATTTTGTGTTTTGTCATGTTTCAAATACACAGGTTTTTTTTTTTTTTCTGCAGACATCGAGAAACACGAGGAAAACAAGAATTGCTAATGTTCAACGTATTTTGTTTAATTGCTTAATCTGCCAAACGCAGAACTTCACGCATTATAAATGTCTCAACGCTAGCAATATTTTATTAGAGTGAAAACAAACATAAAAATGGGTTCTTCCATTACAACTTTAAAAGGATAACTTACCAAACACCCAAAGTGTCAAGGGATCCTCGCCTGTCACTTCAAGAACACGATCCCACAATGCCTGCCAGAAATCACCTGAAGCACCCCAGAATCGCTGAAGATGCCTAAAATGAAAAACACATAAGCAATGCTTTATTAGAGCCATTTCTACATTATTAAACCTTTGGGAAAGAGCATACAACTTTAAAAATTTTCATATGCGTTTCCATTTTTGGCAATACGTAAATAACCTAAATATGTGTGGAAGTCCATTTCCTTACAGAAATAATACAATGTTCACGAAGCAAAATTGTTAATAAAAACTTAATTATAATCCAGATATTTAAAATTAAACCAAACGTAAAACAGGAGATAATGTCACTCAAAATTGACCCGACAACATTACTTTTGCCGCTGAAATCCTGATACGCAATAATCAAGTCTACAGAAGCAATGCCTATAATGAAATGAAACATATCAGTATTTGCCAGTATCATCCCTAAATCTTCACCTCACAAAAAGAAGCCATAAGTTCGACATTTCCGATTTCCACGAATATACGTTACAAACTGAGAACCCATAACATAATGCATTCTCACTCGACTCATCAACTCAATGGTTCAGGGTGGGAACAAGGGGCAAGTTATACCGAGCCCCCGTAGTTCGGGCAGTAACGTCGCGGACTTCGGATCGAGAATGGATAGGCTGACCGAAGTTTCACAGTTTTTTTTCCTTGGCTTCGCCAGGCGAATGCCGAGATGATACCTTAAGTAAGATCCTGGCCGCTACCGTCCCATCCCTTCCTCTACTTGAGCCAGAGATGTCTAAAGGTCAAACATTACTTCAAAGGGAAAGTTACAATAATTGTTACTATCGAATAACTGGAATTAATTCAAATAGGGCGAGGTGGCTAACATAGCAAAACCTTATGATTATTGTGACTTCAGTAGCATGGGTTAAAGGACTCAAGCCATTAGATACATTCAGATTCATAGAAAATGGCACTGAATGGAACACTTAAAAATAAATTTCAGATTTTTCATGGGGTCTCATTTGAAATACTTAAGCCCAAAAATCCGACATGTTTCGACGAAGGGCGATATTTGAGCCCCCATAGCAAAAAAAAATGTGGGGGGAGGTGATTCAACGCCATGATTTTTTGCAAGCAGACACCTGTTGGTGTATCTATTTTTTATACACCCTTATGCTCAACTCCTTGGTTTCAAAACTCAAATGTTTACAATTCGTTACCCATGTTTTCGCCCTAATTCTTAGAATGAAGGAATTCATTTTGAGAAAAGGTACTTCCAAATCTTCAAAGTACACTTTAGGAGCTAAACAATGCTTTTTAAGCCATCTCTCTAGCTCTGCTAGGTTTATTATTACTCTTATTATTATTCAGGTTTCCGTACATAGATGCGCCATGTTGGAAATATGGCCGCCCGCCCCGGGAGAATTAAGTATAAAATATTTTTTTCAAAAATGGTTCTCATATATTCAAGCATATAGGAAACCCATTGATCGATTACTTTTTTTTCTAAAATAGTGATGCAACATTTTTTTTATTTTTTTTTAATGGATGATTTGTCTTGGAGTGACACTAGGCAATTAAGGTTCTTCGGATAATATAATCTTCCCATTCGTAATATATATTATATGTTTGTTCAGCTATACATCTTAATGCACTGCTAATAAAGTCACATCGATAAGCTTCATACATTACATGGTGTTCTGATTTTGAGCAGAACTATATGCAGAATAGGAATTCTCTTAATCCATCACAATTTTCTTGAAAAACATACAATTGTTTAATTTTTCCCTAACTTACCATCACTGTACAGGAATCCTGGAGGAAAAAGATATTGTCTCCCAGTATGCACTGTGGTTTTGGGAAGAGCACAGAAGGTATGCGTAACATGAATTGTGCATTTTAAGTGGCTCACCTACCCTAGACTGTTTTTGTCCTTACTAATATTTTTATTACATATCTTCTTACGGCAAAATAAAAGATTGTATGATATTCTCGGTGTTGTTGATAATTGTGATTATTTCAAAAATACGGAAGACCATTAACACTAAGATAAACGTGTTTCTAAGATGCTTAGAAACTGGATACTTATAGTCTGGATCGAAGAAGTACAAGCAACGACTTGAACCGCTGCAGATTATATTTAATCGTAGAGTCTCTCCTGCGATGTCTGTCTAGCATGAGTGTGAGTGTAGCCAACTCTATGAACAATAATACACAACACTTGATAATCTCAAGTCACACCATACTCCCCCGTCTTGACTGACAGTAGCTCAATCAACCAATCGCGAATCATGGTCTTTGACTGGTAATGTCAGAAGTTTTGAAACTGGTCTCTTTACCACACCTGATTTGCATTTATCACTGGCAGCAATTACTAAACCATCTGATCCAGAGTGTAGCTCAAATATGGGGCAAATTTACCATGTCAATCTTCTTTGACGAGTACTACTTGTTCTGGAGTTAAGTTCTGCTATTTAGATGTTCCCTTTGACTCTGCTGCAGTTTATGTAGATAATTATTGAACCAACTTAGACAATTATTCTTGCATTTGTTGTAAATGTTGCCACCTTGAAAGTCTGTTTCCTGCAACATCAGTTAAATAGAAAATGACCAGGTGAAAGAAACGACGGTTCGTTAGGATCATTTGATAGTACAGTGATGGGTCTTGACTTACGATATGTTTCTATTTGACTTAATACAGTGGTCAGTTCTTCAAAGGTGAGAATAGTTCCCCCTAGTACTCCCCTTAGATCACATTTCAATGGATTAATTGCAATGACTTTCAGAACCACCTCAAAAATGAGTTGCTCTGGATGCCAAGAGAATCCTTCTTCTAAAGAAAACTGTTGAATTGAGTTTTGAAACTGTTGAGCATTGAGCCAATCAGGCACGTAGGAACCCGTAAAGTGCTTTTGGATAAAAATATCATTCATGTAGAAAGAGGCAACGTCTACCCATTTCTGCATACCCATACGGTTAGAATTCAAGAAGAAAGTGGCACCAGAAGTAACCCTGAGAAATGTGCGAGATAGACATTTTTCACGCACTGAAGCTGACTATGATAGATGGAAAACACTATGTCTGCGGTGCCAACCCGGAAGAAATCGGTAAATCCATCCACATTCATTTTGACCTATCAAACCTAGACGCGCAGATTCTTTTTTTTTTTTTTCCACACACACAAATGCAACTGTCTGCTTGAACCACACTTTCTTGTTTGTATGCTATATTCACTGAACAACGCCAATTTTCACTACATATCTACGCATCCTGGTAGGATGGACCAAAGACAATGATATCGATGTTGGAATTCGGATTATTTCAAAAATGCCAAAGACTATTATAAATATTACTCTGGTCAGGTTCTATCACTAAGAGGAAGCAGATGCTTAGAAACTACAATACTTGAGGTGGATGATTTGATGGAACGACTTGAACTGCAGATTATATTTTATGATATGTAGCACTTACATGTATGATTGATACATATATATACTAAGAAGAAACAATTAATAATAAAGCTGATAACAAACTGTTCCTTAACAGTCCACTGCTATTGTAAAATATAGAAGACTAAACCGTTGAAGTGTTCGACTTGCTTAGTAGAGTCCTTCTTGCATGTCTTTCTAGCGTGAGTGTGGATGCAGTCAACTCTACGAATAATAATAATAATAAACAACATTTCTTAATCTGAAGTTACACCATTCAGCATGGGAATAATCTCATGGTGTAACACACATACTCTCACATCACTACATTAGTCCCTGATCCTATCTACTATAATAGGGAATTAATTTCAACTTATCTATACCAGACTAAATAGGTATACAATTTTCTTACCATCATCAACGATATCACGAGTTGACAATGCATTCAGTCATATACAATGTTGGATGCATTCAGTGATATGGAACTATTTCTATTTCAACAGGAAGAAAATAATCATTACAACACGGTAATGCCAGCGTAAGGGTTTGCTTAATTTTCCGACCTTGACTTTTTTTATATATATAAAAAAACAACTACAACCGTAACTGAGTAAAAGAATTAGAAAACAATATTTTCTCATCTGATAATTACTGAAGACATACAATTTCCAAGAGTACTTCAGACTAATCATAAGAAAATTTCAATTCTAGAAAAGACAACCTTTGCGACCTAAGAAGAAGATTACTGTGGCTTAGAAATTACAGAGTGCACGGAAAAATCAGAAAAGAAAAAGAAATTCAGCAGGCGAGCAAGAAGAGGCAAAAGTAAAAAAGGACAGAACATAAGAGAATAAATTAATGAAACAAACAAAGAATGAATGAAAAAGATAGCAAGTAAGAAAGAAAAGAAACGAATAAAGAATGAAAGAAAGGAGAAAGAAGAAAGGTACAGCATGAAACAAAGGAAGATAAAACCAGCAGATCAGCAAGAAAAATGAGAGGAAGTAAGAACAGACAGAGATATAAAAGACAGAAGGAATGAAGGAAAAGAATGAATATGTGAATGAAAGTGGAAAGAAATTAACAATGAATGAACGCGAAAGAATAAATGAATTTAAACAACAGAATAAAGAAAGGAAATAAAAAGAAAGAAACGATGAAGTACGGGAATAAACGAACGAAAGGATGAATGAAAGACAACGAATAAATAAATGGATGGGAAAGAATGAATGAATGAAAGGAAAAAGAATGAAGGAAGATGCACAAAATCTAATTATGTACTATCGGTGAGTCACTAAATTCCAGCCGATATTATATTTGTAAACCAAGTTATCTTAAATATCACGACCAAATGGAAAGCGAACACGATGAAAGATAGAACTAAGCGTACCATAAAAGAATTAAAAGGCATCGAATTGTTCCTGTTCCATAACATCACAAGACTATTCTGATCAATTCTTACTTATAAACTCAAAGGGTACAACTATCTTCTGTTTATGTTCCTACAACCATTATTTACAGTATAAAAAAAATCAACATACAAAAAAAAATCACTACGATAAAAGACTTTAATAAACAAGGTTCTTAAAGCCTTTTTGCGTCAAACTCTTACGGCTGATTGCAAAAACGGAGTTTTGTCTTAGTCGTTAGGCTTAAACATGAATTTTCAAATGAATTAACTCTTAGTTTAAACCGTGGTCTTTGCAATCGGGCGTAATTTTTACTAATTATAGCAGAAGGAAAGAAAAAGAAAGGAGGAAACGAATGGATGAATAAAAGGCATAGAATAGATAGATGGAAAAGAAAGAATTAATGAATGAATGAATGAAAGGAAAATGAATGCGTGAATGATAGGAATAATAAATGAACAGGAAATGCATTAATGAAAAACGGAAAGCAAATAGATGAACAAAATACCAAGGATAAAAAAAAAATGAATGAGAGAAAGAAAAAAGAAAGTGCGTATTAAGTGAGACAGCTTTTGTAAGTTTGAATTTGAATTTATTTTAAGGCCTTTAGGCAACTATGGCTCAGGCCGTATGCATGATCATGGGATGAATTGGTGGAATGAAGAAAGTTGGGAGGAAACGGGAGTACCCCGAGAAAACCCACGCACATGGTGTTTGTCCACTACAAAGCCCACATGGCTTGAGCAGGGATCGATCCGACGACCCATAGCACCAGAGGTAAGCGCTCTACCAACTGAGCCACAGCTTTTGTAAGTGTTTATATAAATGATATTTCTTTCCCTTCTACACACAAGTTTAGGTTTCATTATTCACTATCATTACCGTGTAGTGAAGTTGATTAATTATTCTTTCAAGATATCACTCTTGCCGAAAAGGACCTTGTCAAGTGGAACATGTTTATTAAGTTAGAAAGCTTAGAAGTTAGGAAGCTTCTTCATATGATCTAAAAACACTAACGAAAATTAACCAATAATATTAAGTTTCGTTTTTATCTGTACATCGCTGTGAGTGTTCACTATTCTACTTTCTCTTGCAGCTGGAACGCGTGAGAAAACTCCCATTTGTGACAAAACGTGCCGTCTTGCTTACCGAAGTAAACTGACTAATGACAGTAATCCATTCTTCATTTTCTAGACCTACACACAGTTTCAATTTCTTTTCTTTTAATTACCCATCTTAAATTAACCTTGGAGAGTGGATTCTGGAGTAAGTTCGTTTCATTCCCTTAAGTTCTTAACATACCTTCCATTACCGTTTTCTAAATTTCAAGTGTTATGAAAAGTTAAATTTATTTTCCACTTTTTTTAATGCATGTTTTTTAAGTCGGTTGAGAAATCAACTAGTAAATAACGATTCCTTCGTGAAATCATTCTTCGAAAAATTCGCAACGTGGCTATGATTTTGTCATCTGGGTTGTCTATTCAACAGTTACATATAATTTTAAACCGTGATTTCCTTCTTTTTTTTACATGTATCTATAAAACCGCAATTATATCAAACTCCGTGCATCAATTCTAAAATTATACTCAGAAAAGTGTGCAAATACATAGAAATGGAATTGAGAAAAACTCCCTTTTTTAAGTCTTTTAAACAGATCTCATAACTCGCAATAATTCGTATATCAAAAATAAAATTGCTATTGTATTTAATTAAATTTCTTTCCATGTTTTTTAGTGGAATGAATAGCAGGTAGAATTTATTGTCTTGAAATATCTTGACAAAACAAAACAAATTCATGTAGCTATATTCAATTCCATTATGTATTATAGCATTTCTTGCATGGATTAGTTTTTCATATACATAAATAAAAAGAAACACATTACAATAACAACAGCCATATGGAATTTATGCCTCATAAAGTAATACAATGAAAGGTAAGATTAAGTTACACACAATCACATTTTGCAGACACACAAAATACGAGGTGATATCAAAAAGTTTCGAGACTAGTTCTATGGGACGCCACAAAAGCGTAGCACTAGGATGCGCGCGTATCGGTGACAAATAACCTTTGTCAGTCAGTATTTCCAGTGGCGATATTTTGTGCATATCCGGAGTTGTGTTACTCATATTTCAGTGACGACGGGTGCAATTAACAAACACAAAACGAACTGGAAGCGAACATTGCATCCTGTATCAAACTGGCCTGTGACAATGAAGCAATGAGCCGTGTGAGTGTTCTGAGTGGCACGCGCTCCTCAAGAGCGACAACAGAACGTCACTGGTCGACAAGAGCTCAAGGCGGCCTTCCACGAACACGAACGCCGGCAATGTATAAAAAAATTAGGCAACTTGTTCTTGAGAATCGTCGGAGAACCATACAGAACATAGCTAACCACGTCATGTGGAAGAGTGTGGGAAATTATAATGTCTCTTCTGAACATGTATCACACTGCAGCCCAAGTTCGTGGCCAACAGAACACCATGTTAAAGTATGTCAGGATCTCCGTTAACAGAATGCAATCATTACGTCGCGGATCAAGACTGGGGACAAGAGTTGGGATTACGATACGATCCTGAGACGAAAAAAACAGTCATCCCAGTGGAAAAGCCCAGGATCTGCACGAACTAAGCAGGCGAAGAAGATGAAAAGGGTGTTTTGTGCTATTCACAAGATTGTCTACTGTGAATTCGTCCCCGAGGGCTACACCATCAACGCTGAGTTCTACAGCAATATTCTGAGGCGTTTACAGTGCGACATACGGCACAAAAGACTTCAACTGTGGCGGGCGGGTAACTGCGTGATCTATCACAACAATTCAACCGCTCACACAGCGTTCAAACTGCTTAAGTTTTGCGGCCGTATCAACATGATCGTCGTTCCCCACCCGTCTACTCACCAGACGTGGACCCTTTCGATTTCTTCCTATCCAAGCTGACAGGTTGCCGTTTTGACGCCGTCGATGAGTTTCAGCGCGAATCGCAAATGTTTAATACGCTTCGGGAAACGGGTTCCAGAGAATTTTCAACAATGACACAGGCTCTTGGAGCAGTGTATCGCTCCACGAGGGGACTATTTTCAAGGAGATGGTGGCCAAATATGACTGAACTTTGTTCTTTCATGTATATAAAGTATCGCAACTTTTTGATAAAACCTAGCACGTATGGTATAACATATAGGTAAACATTTTAATCACAATTACGTAAAAAAAAAAGCCAATTCTATTAAAGCTGGATACAATTAAGTTTGAGTTTGTTACTCCACGCTTTTTCTACGATCACCTAAGCACTGAATGGATAATTATTAGCAAAAAATAACCCAAGGAAAATAAATTTCATTACAAATAAATACCATGGAACGAAGTAAAAATAAGGAACGCTGCTTACCATGTTAATGTGTTTCTGAAGGCTGCAAATCCTATAAGCGCAGAGCTGATAACAAACAATACGCTTCCTATGGAAGACAGCAATGTCTGGGACTGAGGCTCAGGAGCCTTCTTGCTTAGTCTTGGTTGACAACCTACGTCCACTTCCATTTCTGAAAGAAGAAAAAAGAAGAATTTAGACATCTGAGCACAATTTAGAACTCTATGCAAGTCCTAATTATTACTAGACTAAACAACAATACTGTCACTGCTAATTTAGAAATACTTTTTGGTACGGATGAACAAATGTTGTGCGCGTGTGTATTTTCTTCACTACTGATTTCCCTCTTTCTGTTTTTCCGTACCGCAAGTAAATCGTAGGTTTTCACTATGAACTCCTGTAAACGATTCGTTTTCTCTTAACGAAATACACAGTCGTATCGGAATAATAAGACCACAGACTGTGAAAAGTCATTCTTGGCTCTAAGGACACTAGCTAGACGGCCAGATATGGACTCAACGAGGCGCTGCAAGGTAGTCGGAAGTAGGCGTTCCCATTCGGATTACAGCACAGATGCAATTTTCTCAGATTATGCGGTTTGGATCCGATGCCTGAAGCCGAATATGTCGATCCAAATGTTCACACAAGTGCTCGATTTGATCATATTGGGCGTTTTCACCGGCCAAGTTGTTTATTTTCGTGTTCTTCGAACCACTTGACGAACAGTTCCAGCAACATGGCACACAGCGCTGTCTTGTTGGTAGACGACATCACCACCTGATACGAATGTCAACAAGTACGGACGCATGTTGTCCAGACGATCGACGGGAAGCTAGTGGCGTCCAGTGATCCCAGGTACACTAAGAAAACATGACAAACACATCAACACTACCACCGCCACCCTGTTTTTGAAAATAAGTCTCTCGGTGTTGGGTCTTATTGGTGTCATGCGTATCCGCCATCGCTCACCTCCGTCAAAGACAGCAATTTTTCCCCATTCATAAATTCACTGAAGAAATCAAGATGCTCTCCTTATGGACCTTGGTTAACATTAAAAGCTTCACTGTTACATCTGTTCCCTAGTGTTCATTGGTGACGTCAATTGCTGGATTATTACGCGTCGATTGCCCTATAAGAGGCAGAACAGACCGATTAGTAAAAGGGTCAAAGTCCAGAGCTAGAAACTTGAAATTGTGTACAAAAGTTCCTCTTAGGCCCTAGACGAGTGCTAAGAAGGGGTTTTATGAAATTCGGACCCTTACGAGTGAAACTGAACTTGAAAGGTTTTCAAGGTTCCTTGTGTACCTTTCATATCCACACCCATACAGCCTTAAAATTTCCTTTCTAAAATTGAGTAAGACCATTTTGGGGAGTTTAATTAAATCTTCTCCTGGGGCGTAAACGGGGTAAATCTGGTGCCGTAGCTTCGAGACGAATTTATATCCGGGGTTTTCTCGGATCGCTGAAAATGAATTGCCTTACTTTCTGCGAATTCAACACATTTCGGGTGCTGTGTAGTGACCTAGTTTGTGATGTTGCCAATGGTCTGCTCTGTGTGCACTTTAACAAATTATTTCCTGTCTATCTTAAACAAATATGGCAGAAACTGATCAAGGAAGGAAGTACTTCTTGAGTGAGCATTGCCAACCAAGTGTACTTAAAAAAAATATCCAATGTTCGATATTCATTTATAGGCTAAGCAGACAGTTATGGCCTACGCCCGTCACCTGTCTGAGAGATGATTTCCGGCCTGGAGTGAGAAGTTAGATGCGACCTTTGTTGAGGTACCGTTCCTGTATTCCCTTGCTGAAATAGTAAACCTGGCCCGCGGTCTGCCTCCTCAACGCCGATTCGAAGTTCGCAATGTTAGCGGCCATGCGGGCTGGGTAAAATTATTGTTTATCCAAATTATCCTACATATTGACTGAATTGTTACTAACGTCCTACACGAGCTGGTAAAGTGGCCTTCGAACCACTCAGTTTAATTGAACCCAATCGATTTTAAATTAAACCTAACTACGCGCACATGCTACTTATTTGGATAACCTGCAGCAGAATTATTAGACATGATATTAGGTTTTCCAAGTAACAGCGCAGAGGCAGTGATGAATCCAGGGGATGGCCCGAGGGAATCAATTGCCCCCCGAGATTTGGTTCATTTCTTTGCTATTGCTGATCCAGAGTTTAGTCTATACTGTTGCGGCTTATGAACAACAGCTGCAGTTTTACTTACTGTACTTCCTCCCCTGACGCACACGAAATGCCTTTACCTTTCTTTTTCTTTAATGATCCCCCGTAATGGTTTTATATGTAACAATGCTACGAAAATTAATTACCTAATCCCTTTGTTCATTTACACATATTTACTTATCTAATATAACGATAGTTTCATTTGAAAAGCTTGACGGGGGAAGAGGGAGGAAAACTAACAGCGACTGGAGCGTTGCCGCTTTGCTACGGCAACCCAAGTGTGAGAACGGCTACAGATAGCTCAGTTTTGTTTCCTTATTTAGCAGCAGTCAAACAGGCATCGCTGTTGACATAAGAGCTACAAGTATATTCTTAAGTCTGGACGGATAATAGTTTCTGCAAAGTTTATCTACATCACATGAAAGGAAGTTAATTTTTTCCCATTGTGTGTATGACTGCTTCATACATACGAAGAGCTTATTTTCACAGCATTTTAACTCCGTTGAAAAAAAAATATATCCAGAAATGTTTTCCTTAATCAATGTTTTCATTAATTTTCAGCTAAATAATTTCACGTATTTCCAAAATCAAATACTGTATTATAAGATAATAACCTATAATGATAAATAGGTTTGAAATTGTTTAGCTGAAAATTTAAAATGAAAATGTGATTTTTGGAGCTTATTGTTTCATGAGGATAAGACGCCTTGGAAATGAACTCTTCTTGTAAGGTATGTTGTTAGAACTAATTCATCCGATTTATAGCTTCTTTCACAAAGTCCTCATCGAATGGCCGTAGCTCAGTTGATAGAGCGTTGGCTTTAGCATTTGGAAGGGGACGATTGCAGCGAGCGCCCATCCTGATGGAATTCTCCCAGCGTTTTTTGTCAGTCACACCAGGCAAATGCCGGGATGGTATCTACTAACAAGGTCCTGGTCGACTAGTTTCCAACATCATCTCCCCAACCCCATCCCAACCTGAGATGTCTACAGGCTATAAATAAATTCACAATTCAAACATCAAGTTCCCATACTTCTTTCTTCCTTCTGACTACTTCTCCTGGAAGATCTTGCTCGATTTCGGAGCAGGATAGGGACAAAGGTTTAGGCCCTATAATAAACCTCTACAATCATTTTAGCCTGATATGCCTTCCATGTCTCATGTGCCAAATTGATCTTTGTTTACAGGATCTTCGACATGGACCAGCGTTGTTGCCAAATTAGGGGTTTCATTCACACACAAACACACAGATACTGGGTCGGTGCATAAGTCCGTATCGTTCTTCATTGGTTTGACAACACTGCATTGTGAAGCCTTCATTTTTCGTTATTCAATTGTTTTTCTTCAGTTTGGAGTTTGATTGTTGCGAACAGGAGCTTGTATGTTTTTAACAGCTCGTTTTGGCCATTTTCAAGGCTAATCAGTATGGAGGGTCAAGTAGAGAAAAATGCACACATTCCGACACATTCTACTCTTCGAGTTTAATCGAGGACCTAGTGCTGCAGAAGCCACGAGAAGAATTTGTGGTGTGTACGGAAGTGAAGCACTTGCTGAGACGACGGCTCAGAAACGTTTTTCTCGTTTCCGAGAAGGAAAATTCGACTTGTGTGATGAATCACGTTCTGGAAGACCTCATTTTTACGATAACCGCCTAAAACAGTTGATTCACGCGAATCCTTGCCAAACAACTTGCCATTCCAAACGCGGGAATTGGCACAAATTATAAAATGCGATCATACAACCATTGTGCGCCATTTGCATTCATTGGGTAAGATGCAAAAATTGGGCACATGGGTACCACATGTGTTAAGCGACACCAACAAAAATCAGCGAATAACCAACCATGTGTTCATCTTTTCTGGCTCGTTACCGTTTGGCTTGTCGTAGGCACAAACCATTCCTTGGTAATATTGTTACAGGTGACGAGAAATGGTGCCTGTATGTGAACTTAAAGAGGAGGAAAGGATTGCTTAGCCCATGGAAAAAAGCAACACCTCCTGTGAAGGAAGGATACTAATAAAATCATGGCATTGTAAAAACGGAACGAACTTATGCACCAACCTAATAGTATGCGTAAATATTACAATAAACACTTTTACGTTCCGTCACTGTTTCCCAGTCATAGGCCTATAAACAGAGATTGGTCTAATTATTTTCTACTTCATTTTCCTGTGTGAAGTTCTTGTTTCACAGCTGTTTAGTAATAATTTCCTCGCGTAATTAATGTTGCTTAAGTTTAGTGTTTCTCCACAACCGCGAGACGCTCACTAGTTTATGATCACGAGCAGTTCTTCTGAGACCTTTGCGTGAAGAACAAGTAATGCTACCACTTACATCACATGAGCCGTTCTCTGTACCGAGCCACCGTAGCTTGGTAGTAGAGCGTTGGCGTAGCATTTGGGAGGCCGTGGATTCGATCCCAGTGGCCGACCATCCTGGTGAGGCTTGTCCTGTCACAACAGACAAATTCCGGGATAGTACCTTCAACATAGGCCCTGGCCAACCTTACCGAAATCCTTTTCTCTCCCTATCCCGGCCTGAGCCTTAGATGCCTAAAGGCCATATTTTTTAAAAAAATCATGAGTCGTTCTCAGTAAATTAGGCAATCAAGTTCTTGATGTTTTTGTGTAAGCAGGTCGTTAATAAGTGTGTGTACGTTTATCAAATGCAAACAACTTGTCTAAATACAAACGAATGAATTTATCTAAAAACAAAATCCTACAGGCAGGGTAACCACCTATCCGGGATTTGTCCGGAGTCCTGATTCGAAAGTTAAATGTCCAGGAATTCACTTTCTTGCACAAACCTCAGTTTTTTATTACGTGAGAAGTTCTTGACAGTGACATTTTATCATATTTCCAAATTTAATTTCTTTAACCGAGCAGTACACGAGGCACCATTCCCAGTTAATTGTGAAGTAACCATGTTTGAAATAATTTACAATAAATTATTTATATAGGTAAGGTGCACTCCAATTTTCCGGGGGCAGGGGGTCGGTTGTTATCTTACAGGGAGGTGAGACATTAGCTATTGTGCGTAGTATACAACAGAACGTCGTTTATCCGCATGTCAATCATCCGCAACGTCAATTATCCGCACAGGATCAGGTTCGGTGTTTTTACATTCTTTTCTTCAGTGCACAATGGTTCGTGGTGTCATCAAATCCTGCAGCGTCCATTTAACTCGTTTCCCGCCATCATAGAATGATGAAATTTTGCACAACGACGTAAGTCGGGTTACAATACAATATTCCATTGTTACTTTCATATTTTTATATATTTTAAAAGCATATTTAAATAAATTTAACAATTCGTACTAAAAAGTAAAAACTAATTTTGTTTATGCGTGACTAAAAAAAATGCATGAGGCGCGCCAATTCAAGAATTTATAAAGTGATTGTATATAAGAGAGCGCCACATGCTTTTCTTTTTAGTCTTGCATGAACCAAATTATTATTATTATTATTATTTTACTATCTAGTACGAATTGTTAAAGAAAAGTGTGTCTTTAAAAAGTTTTTATTATTTTTATTAACCACGCGATTCCGATTTTGCGGTTGTATTTTTTCCGCTTAAATAGTGTAGGTCTAATAATTATTATGGTAGAGTAATGCACAGTATATTTTATTATTTTCTATAAAATATGTACAGTATTAGTCTGAATTATGTAATTTTGAAGAAATAAAAGAACTTACTGTATGTTAATGTACGCATTTTTTCTGCATTAAATAAACGCATGTTCGCTTACCCGCAGAAATCGTTATCCGCACAACGCTCTGTCCCAATTAATGAGGATAAACGACATCTTAAATCAATAAAATGTAGGTAATAGCGAATGAATTGATATATATTTAGTATAGCCTTCGAATGCCTCATCTCAAATGTACTTGCCTTCAGAAATCCTTCATTTTATGATGTCACAACGTATGAGAGTTTCCATGAGCTACGTTTTCGTAAGTTCCCTTAGTAGTTCAGTCAATTTAGCTCAATTTTTAGGTGAACCTAGAACAAACTGCAATAGAATTTCTGACAATGGTTTCTGCATGAAAAAAATATGTGCTGAAAACGATGAAACAAAGTCTACCACTGTAACTTTATTCATAAATCCAATATGGCGGAAATGAACAACATGGCGGATTTTCACGGGCTATGTATGTCTGTAAGTTTGTTACCTCGTAGAGTCTAAAGCCCTACACTAGTTTAGTGATTTTAACAAATTAAGTGCCGTTGGATTCGCCTTGATCCGTACTGTGTCCTAGGTTATATGAAGTTATGAAAAAATAAATCAAACATGGCGAATAAATGTGATGAAACATGCTTAAATCTTGAGTTAAATCTGTAATAAGCACATATTAACCCATCAGTGCATAGTGTTCAAGAAATCGTACACTGAAATAAATGTTTATTACTCGGGAGCAAAATTAGCCCGGACCCGTAATTGCGTTTGCAACATAATACAGAGGTTCAAAGTGACTTAACCTGATACATGATCTGGCGACTGTGTAGAGGAACGCATGGAAATAAAGAGAAGTGAAAATGAGCTCCGACAGAACAATATAGCAGGTGAAAATCCACCATGTTGTTGATGTCGCCACGTTGGATTTATTATTTCATAGCTTCATATAGCCTAGGACACAGTATGGATCAAGGCGAATCCAACGACACCTAATTTGTTAAAATCGCTCAAGTAGTTTAGGCTTTGAGAGGTAACGAACTTACAGACATACACAGATAGCCTGTAAAAAATTATTTTGTTGTTGTTAATTCCCGCCATGTTGTTAAACTCGTTTAAGTAGTTTAGGCTTTACGTGGTAATAGCAGGTGAAAATCCGGCATGTTGTTCATGTCGGCCACGTTGGATTTATTATTTCACGATTGCTAGGTCACATTCTGAATCAATATGAATCCAACGACACCTCATCTGTTAAACTCGTTTAAGTACGAGGGCTGATCAACAAAGACTGAGATTGATTTTTTTACACATGTGTTTATTACTCAAACTCTATGTTCACATTATCTTTTTCAAAGTACTCCCCTCCTGAGTGAATGCACTTTTTATAACATTCCTGGAACATGTGATGCAGGCCATTTTTTTATATGTCCTTCAGAATCGCCTCACACTTCTTCACCACTGCTTCAGAGTTCTCAAAGTGAGTACCGCGGAGCTTTGCCTTCAGAGATGGAAACAGAAAAAAATCGCACGGAGCGAGATCGGGACTCTAAGGTGGATGTGGTACACAAGTGATGTTGAATCTAGCTAAATATTCTATGACTGGAAGTGCGACGTGAGGCCGTGCGTTGTCATGATGATGTCTCCAACCATTTTGATGAAGTTCAGGTCGCTTCTTCACAATGTGCTTCCTCGGTGTGGCCAAAGAGGAAGTATAGTATGCCCCTGTAACAGTAGTGTGAGGGGGAACTACATGCTGGTAAATCATTCCTCTACAATCAAAAAACGTGATTACCATAACCTTTCCTGCAGATGGAACAACTTTCGCCTTTTTTGGTGTGGGAGAACCTGGTGATTTCCACACTGTGCTGGCTTGCTTTCCCTCTGGATCGTAGTGATGTAACCAATTTTCATCTCCAGTGATAATTGACTGAAGAAACTCATCTCCTCTCTCAGCAAAGGAACGCAGCACCTCACGGGAAGTCTCAACTCGCATAGCCTTTTGTTCCGGAGTCAACAGTTGTGGTACCCAACGGGCACAAACACGGGACATATGGAGGTGATCGTGCATTATTGAAAAACCACCACCATATGAAATTCGCAACGCTTCACTTAGTTTACGTAATGTTATCCTTCGATCCTCACGGACAATCACAGCAGCAGTATTGATGTTTGTTTCTGTCACAGCAGAGGCCGAAACATCAGGTCCACCTTGCTTAACGCATGAAACTCGTCATTCCTTGAATTCTTTGAACCACCGAAACACTGTTGCACGAGGTAATGCACTTTCACCGTAAGCTTGCTTGAGCTTTTCGTATGTTTCAGAAGCTGTATGGTTCAAGCGAAAACAAAACTTTATTGCTCCATACTGTTCCTATCGTGTAACCTCCATTGTATGCATATACACAGCACGTTGTGAGGCGAAGTGGAAGCAGTGTCTAAAACACAGCGGATTACTCCCAACGTACCGATACGACAATGCTGCTACCTAGTGAGAGTATACATGAAACACAACTCTTTCAACTATCAAACGTGCCGGCATTCGGCAACAAAGGAAACTGCGGTACAACAATCAGTCTGTCTTTGTTGATCAGCCCTCGTAGTTTAGGCTTCACGAAGTAACAAACTTACATACATAGCAGATGAAAATCCGCCATTTTGTTGATTTCGGCCATATTGGATTTATTTCATAGCTTCATATAGCCTAGGACACAGTACGGGTCAAGGCGAATCCAACGACACCTCATTTGTTAAAATCGCTCAAGTAGTTTAGGCTTTACTAGGTAACAAACTTACAGACATACATAGGTAGCCCGTAAAAACTTCTATGTTGTTAAATTTCCGCCATGTTGGATTTCTTATTTCATGATTGCATATAGCATAGGTCACATTCTGGATCAATACGAATCCAACGACACCTCGTTTGTTAAACTCGTTCACGTAGTTTTACGAGGTAACAAACTTACATACATAGCAGGTGAAAATCCGCCATGTTGGATTTATTTCATAGCTTCATATAGCCTAGGACACAGTATGGATCAAGGCGAATCCAACGACACCTCATTCGTTACAATCATTCAAGCAGTGTAACAAACTTACAGACATACATACATAGCCTGTGAAAATCCGCCATATTGAAGTTATGAATAGAGTTACAGTGGTAGACTTTGTTCCATCGTTTGTAGCACTCATTTTTCATCTAGAAACTGCTATCATAAATTCTATTGAAGTTTTCTAGGTTCACTGCTATTTTTACTGGACTATAGAAAGATGGGGTTAATTATTTTTTTTTTTAATTTCATTCTAAAATTAATAGCACTTCCACATCAAATTTACTGAGTTTTAGAAGATGAAAAATACTTCCTCTAAGACTATTATCACAGAGTAAAATAAGTATACAGATATTTGTTAAGTCGGTTATTGGTACAATGAATTGTTCAACCGACTTCAAAGAGTTCCATGTTCACACCAGTAGAGGCCACTACCATCTCCTGAACTGTTTAAGTGCTGCCACATAGTGTAAACTGTGGTAATTATTTGAAAAGAACAAATAGAGTGTGAACTGCTGTAAGTATTGCCAACTAAACTATATATGCATGTAGAAAGTTGCTTGCCATCCAAAGCATTGTGACATCCACAGTTCCTTTCTACCCTCCATGTAATGATCTTTTGCCTTGAGTAAAAAAGGTTTCTGCTCTTTACCTCCTACAGTGAGGGTTTGAATCTCATTGCCTTGTTTTGGATTAACAGCTCTTCGAAAAATTGTATAAAGAAGAAAACAGCAAGAGTGCCTGTGACTGCAGAGTATTTACTTTGTGCTCTGACACACTAGGGGAGGGGGATTTTGTTCTATGGTAGAAAAATGGTATTAGATGCGGAGAATATAGTGGGGATGTTCGGTATTGAGATTTTCATACCGACTCTCGTTGTTTTGGATACCGAAAATTATCGATATACCGAAGGATATTGTATACCGAAATACCCATAATAAATGAAGTTACTTCACAACGTATTGATCAAAAACACGTGTCTGGATCAATCAAATAATCAGACATACGTTGGTTATTGTGAAGTGTCTGGTGGTGTGAATTTACTTATTTCATTATTAAACTTACATAGTGACCTGAACAGTCATATATGGTTAACCACGTCAGAATTTTTTTACGTATTTTACTCTCTCCTACTATCCAGTCTATCCCAGGCGATTCGTGCATAAAATTGAAAATCAGTCCTGAAATGAAGAGGTGGTGACATACAAGCCATGAGTAGAAGATAAACTTGTTATTTATGACATAATCTATATAGTAACAATGCAGAAAATAGTTTCTATGCGGCCTCATCACGCCTAAACTACTGAACCAAACCAAACCAGTTTTGAACATACGTAGACATAGAACCGGTATAGAGTATATGAGAAATCAGTGTTGCCAATTTTTCTAAAAAAAAAAATTAATACTTCGAATTACACCCATACCATTAGCCATATTCTCACCAAACCATTTAGCTACTTGGACAGGTAATCGAAGAAGTCTGTATGTTGCAGGCGCCGTAGTTATCTGTGTTGCCAACCTTTCTGTAAATTTAATATTTCAAATTACTTCCATACCGATGGTCATATCTGCACTTAACTTGACAGTTGGCTACTGGAAAGGTTATAAAGGTATTGCGGGCTCCACAGGCACCGCAGTTGTCAGGGTTGCAAACCGTTTGAAAATATTTCAAATTGCTTCTATATCGTTGGCACAGGATCTGCACCAAACATGGCTTGATAATGGGACGGTTGATGAAAGTTTTCAAGGAGTTGTCAGTTTTGGTAACCAATTTCATTTTTTTTTTTTTTTCTGTTTATCTTTGCGTTAGAATATGCGATTTTAAAAATTAAAGGGGCAAAAAGGGACTATCATTGAATGGTTTGAATCAACTGTTTGTATACGCGGATGATGTAGATTTAATAGAAGACGATATAGATGCACTACAAAGCAACATCGATGCCTTAATAGAAGCGTGCGATGAGATAGGTCTACAGGTAAACATAGATAAAACAAAATACATGATAA